>JAQQAE010014901.1:0-12227 GCA_029823295.1 Pseudamia nigra
GGTGGGAGTTTGGGGGGACGGGGGGTGGGGGGGAGAAATGCTGAGAACAGATGGCACAGTGGCCTCTATGTTCGACTGCTTGGGTGATTATATACACAGCTGTCAGTCATTTGCATGCAGCGTTTGTATGTGCGTGTTTGTGTGCACATATATAAACCTGCTCATGTGGGTTCATATGAGTTTGTTTTGTGCATGTATGTGCTCATGCCATGTGTACGAGTTCCCAAATCCCACCCATGTGTTTTCCAGCTTCTTTGTTCTCAGTATTTGTCACTATTGTAACATTAGATCCAAGTGTTTACTGGAATGACATTTTTTGTGGATGCACTGGTGTCAGATCTCAGATCAGATTCACGCAAGGAATGCAAGATTGATGTCAGCTCTCTGTCTCCAGCTCTCTCTGGCTCTTTCCCTCGCTCCCGCCTGCATTTGTTTCTGTTATTGGGTGTTATTGCCATCTAGTGGTGGTTCATATTAAAACTGCTGTCATGGCAGCCACCAAACAACCAAATTTGCAGGCATGCCTTATTATGTCTGCTGAGGAGGTTTTGATTTTGTCAGCGTTAGTTTATTTATTTATCTGTTCGTTTGTTCACAACATAACTCAAAACATTCTGAACAGATTTGGATGAAATTTTGAGGAAAGGGACGAAATAGCACAAGGACCAATCAATTAGATTGTGGGAGTGATCTGAACCATCATCTGGATTCACAAGATTATTTAAAAGATTCTTCCCTTTGTGAGATTGAGCCAAACTCAGCAGTTGCCCTTGTAACACCACAAATAACACCCAGAAACATTAGCCAAAGAACACAGGATAACATCATAATAGATTCTATCAAACCATAGAACATTGATCTAGATATGGATAATATTCTGGATACAATGATCCAGAATGCTTATGCTTACAGGACTTGAATGAAAATAGTTTTTATAAGGTAGCAAATAAAGTTGTAGACATGCAACTGACTCCAAACTGTAACGGAAAGTTTGCTGATTCAGTAATGTGCCCACTGATCCGATGTATCTTCAACATTTTCGGAGCTACATCCAGAATAAAACCACCATTATAGAAACATTAGTTTTTGTGAATAACTATTGAAGTAATAATGATATTTTTGTGATTCCAAATGCTAGTGGTTGGTCTTCATGGTCAGAGAATCCAATGATGAGGGTGAATTTAAGAATATTACTTTTGGGTGCAATAGCATTATGGGAGAAATTATCATAGTTTCAAATGAAAATGGTGGATTTTCACTATGAAAACACACTGAGCTGCCTTGGCAGAGATCTGGGCTCTGAGTGCTTTCTAGTTGCCAGCCTTATTTTTCACTGAATAATGCTTGCAAGTAGTCATAGTGGTATTATATACAGCATTATAGAAGGAGCATTAGCCCCACACTGAGGATAAAAACTGGGGCACTCTGAAAGGAAAGTTATAATTTGTCTAGAAAATCTTATTATTACAAGAGCAACTTCCCTTTTGAATGGAATTGCCTTGGTTTCTTTGAAGACAATCTGAAATTACAGAGATGAAATGACGTCTGATCTTTAGACAAACACATCATTTCAGTCCCCTCAACTCCGAGACAACTCAGATGGAAAACATTCCAGACATTGCATGACCAAAGGTGCCTTTCTGTTTATACGAAATCACATTGCATCAATAAAATAATGTAATGAAACAGTGAAACCTTTAACAGGTCTCATGTGGTCAAAATCAGTCTTTATTGGGTTTTGAGGTTTGAATAACCTCTGTGGTGTACAATAGAATTTGTAAAAATATAAACTTGCTCAGTTCTGTCAGTCCACACAACAAGATGAACAGCAGAAAAAAACAAACCATTTTGGATTTTTGTGTTGTGTGACATCATAACTCATTACCAATAATCATCAAGCTATTTTGCGTTCATCTCGCACACATGAACCAATAGAATTCTAAAGTTAAAATTTAAAACATCTCAACTTCCATTGCAACCAAACATATTACAGCTAAAAGTGTTCCCTACCCATTTACAATTAGAAAATTTACCATAAAAATTATGTTATTCTGTGTTTACAACACCAGATTACCTTGGGAATAATGTGTGGTTCAAACAATCAATAAACTCAGAGCTTGTCTCACCGAGTTATAAAGAGGCCATGGGACCTGCAGGAAACTACCGCTATGACTGTTTTCAACTCCATAGATGAATACATGAGCTCATGCACCTATGAGGTTGTAAGCTGTGTTTACTGGTATGTCAGCTGTCCAAACATGCACTGTGGACCATGACGAACCATGAGCTAAAAGCTAAATTCCCAGCATCATCGATTGGATCTTTAAATGTCCCAAAATGTAGAATTCTAAAACACGAAGAGTTACAAGCAATCACACCCAAGCTAAAAGTAGCCCCACCTACAAAATTATCCCTGACTTTTAATTAACCTTCAAAGACCTAAATGACCACCCACAGTCAAAAACCTTTCAAATTTGCTGTCATTTATTTATTTGCAAAAAAAATTAGCAAAGGATGAATTGGCACTCCGACAATTCAACTGCATGATCCTAACTGTTAAAATATGAGAAAAAAGCAAAATAAATATGTACAGTGAATTGGGTCAGGCATCCTCAAAGCTCATCTAACTAGGTCTTCAGCAAATGACAAGGCACCCATTCTGTTTCGGATGATCAACTAGTGACTGTATAAGTGAACGCAAAGCTGTCATCAAACCCAAATGTCGTTACACAGGACAATCTTAAATATAACACATGTTCTGGGTTGTCTAACAATTTTTTGTTTATTACATAATTACAAACATGTTCTGTCACAGTTTAGATGCCTTCAGTATTAATATACAATGTTGACAATAATAAAAAAAATAAGGAAAAAAAACACTGTAAGTTGCTTGTGATTCGACGTGTTTCATAATCTCATATATTTGCCTTTAGTTTTTTAATCAAGAAGTCATCAGTTACCAGACGTAGATTTTTGTGTGTAAAGAAAGCGTGCTTCTTGGCACATCCACTTCGCCGTCGCCGTCAACAGCATGTGTGAAATTGTGAGCTCATTTTGAAAAGATCAGGGCTAATTAGCAGCACTTACTAACCAGCTGTGGAAAGTGTTTGCTGAGGCAAATGACGAGAGAGAGGAGATCATCAAGTAAAGGGTGCACTAAAAGTAATAAATAAAACATGGAGCATGACATTTTATTTCTGTTATTCCTATGCACATACAGTTTGCATTTAGACGTCCCTTGATTATTTTTTATGGGATAATTCTTATATAGTAAATACCCAACTTATTTATGTAAACTAACCTTGCATTTCTGTGCACCTTCACAAGTGGTGAAAGAGGAGAAGTTCAGTTTATAATTATTTTTTCTTTTATTTTTCATTTTTAGCACTTTTTAAATTATGCTTTTCATTTTGCTCCTTATTTTCTTTATCTTGTTCACTCCCTGCTTTTATTTTTGTTCATTTCCTTGACCATTTTCTGGTTCATTTAGCTTCTTAGTGTTGTTTGTATTTGTTAATTTTTCGTATTTGGTCTTGATTACATTCTTAATTTAGGGTGGTGCATTGGTTAGCATCAGTGCCTCACAGTAGGAAGGTCCTGGTCCAGCGATGAACATGTAAACTGGGTTCAAATCCTTTTCTGTGTGGAGTTTGCATGTTCTCCCCGCGTGTCTGTGTGGATTCTCTATCAGGCTTCCATCCACATCCAAAAGAACATGCACTAAGATTTAGGTTAACTGGTCACTCTAAGTTCCCAATAGGTCCTGTACGAATGTGAGTGTGAAAGGTCACATGTCAGCCCGGTGATGAACTGGCGACTCATCAAGGGTGTGCCCCGCCTTCACCTTAAGTCATCTGGGACAAGCTCCAAGGGTTAATGATTAGAAAATAAATGAATAGTCCTAATTTCTGCTGGTTTAGCTTGTTTTGTTTTTTAAATTTTTGTTCATTTTTTGGTGATTTTGTTCAGTTTGTTAAATTTCCTTTGTACTCCACCTTCACCTTGAAGTCTATTTTCTCAATAGTAAATAAAGACTCTTTGCAACTCAGAAAACCAAAAACAAACCAAAAGTCACAAGGCTTAATTCCAGTCTTAACTCAGTTTGTAACCTATATCAGTACACTATAATATGCTGTAAAACGAAAGGCGTTGTGTTGAGATTCATCAAGTCAGTTTAACAGCCAGTGTGCTGTTAAACTGCAGTCTGTGCTGCTTTACGCCACAGGACGGGGTGGCGGAGTGGGTGCCCGTGTTGTAGTGGGTGTAAAGTTGTTCATCACATCGCGGATCCAGCCATTGTACAGGCACAGCTTGGAGTAGACGGTGGGGTGAGCTGGGTCATAGCAGCCATGGTTAAACCACCGCACACCCTGCAGCTGCCCGTCACACACCATCACACCTGCACCATCATCCTGCAGGGAACAAGGAGAAGATGCTCTGTCATTGTGGGTGTTTAAAGGGAATCGATGAAAGGATGAAAGTATAGAGAGGGATGACAGAGAAGGCATTTGTATATCAAGCCAATAAGAAAAAGTCAGGATGGAATGGAAAATATAAGTGATTTAAAAATATACTTGTTTTTCAGCGGAGAAAGTATAAACCACTTGCTACATATGCTGGTCCAATCTTTAATGTGCCAACAAGCCTGATATTAACTGTGCCCAGAAGCCTTGTCGGGGTGCCTGGGATTAAAGCTGGGCAAATAAATCAATACTTATCAACACTGTGATATATACTGCCGGTCAAAAGTTTGAGAAGACCCATTTTTTCCCGGTTTTTAATTAAATTCAAGCTGTTCAATTTTAATGAATAACTTGACATGGTACAACGGTAAGTGTTGAACTTCCAGAGGTTATAAAAGAATTTAAGGTCACCCAAAACTGAAAATCAATGTACAGTACATTTCAGAATTATACAAAAAGGTCTTTTTCAGGGAACAAAACATAGGTTAAAACTTAAAGCTGTTCTGCACCAATAGAGGTTGATGAAGCCTTGAAAGTTGGTGCAACTAATTCCTAGAGGTGTCCCAAGTTTGCTTGATTAATTAAACCCTCTCTGTCTGCATAAAAGCAGTGTTGGAACACACTGTGGTACCATACCCTCTTGAAAATTGTTTGAACAGTATTGTACTACAGAAAGCACTGAATTGCTGTAAAAAAATTGCAACTAACAATGGAAGAGTGACAGACCTTTTTCTCAAAATTTCTGTAGCAACAAAATGTTTTCTGCAGTGCAGTAAGTGAGTTACACATCTCAGGCCGCACAGTGCATTGTGTGATTTAGGCTACCAATCTAAACTTGAAAATAACGTAAATACGTACGGAATTGATTAGTTCAAACTTTGAAAAGTTGATGATTTAAGATGATTTTATAGTCAACATGAAGTATCTGTGACATCAGGGACGACTTCAGATAATGGACTGAAACAAAAAAAAACTGACTGTTGTTTTTGTAGCAACAAAACAGAAGATACTGTGTGTTTTGACAAAGGAGGAACAGCAGGTAGTAGTCAGGAATAATTTTTATTTGTTGCTGGCTGCAGCGGAATTATTACTGTCTACCGTGTATGTCAGCAGATATTGTGCTGTATTTACAAGCCATATGTAATTCATGGACAAGAATGAGATGCAATTACTGTAGGTTCGATAAAGTTTTCATTTATGTACTGTTTTCATCCACATTTTTCATCCGTTGGGGTGTTTTTTTACAGTTGGAAATGTGTAAAGAACAAACAGCAATGAACATGTAAACTGTTGGATAATATTATATCTTGTGGTGCACTGTGGTGTTGTTTTTTTCCCTCTGTTGTTGCTTATAATGATGGTTCAAACAACCATATAGAGCACAGTGAACACCTGTCACTGTGCCTGAATCCCGTTTAAAGATGTGCTTCAGCGATGTTGAAGTGCACAGTCCATTATTTGCCCTTGTCTTTTGTATCAACTGTGAATTGTTTGGTAGCCGAAATTAGAAATCCCAAAAATCTGCAATTGCTGCATGCGGCACATAATGCTCATGAGGGTATGGTACCACAGTGTGTTCCAACACTGTTTTATGCACACAGAGAGGGTTTAATTAAACAAACAAAATAGGGACACCTGTAGGAATTGGCAGCACCAACTTTCAAGGCTTGAGCAACTTCCACTGGTGCAAAACAGTTTTACATTTTTAACCCGTGTCTTGTTCTGTGAAAAAGGCTTTTTTGGTATCATTCTGAAATGCACATTATTTTTCACTTTTCGGTAATGTTACCTTTAAACCTCTGGCAGTTCAGCACTTACCTTTGTGCTATTTCAAACTATTCATTGAACTTGAACTGCTAGAACTTCAACAAAAAAACTGAAAACCCTGGGGTGTTCTAAAACTTGTGACGAGTAGTGTATATTGTTAGATTTATGATATTTGACCACGATGATTTATCAACACAAACCTCAGAGCCTTTCAAAAACCATCTTCTGTATGTGTCCAGATAGTCCATTTTAACCTCACTGCTATGAACTATTTCTGATTTTGCAGTGGAGTGTCTGGGGTTGTGGTCATGCTTACCAAGCAGTTGTCTGTGTTTGCTCTTCCAGCACACACCATGTAAATGCTCCAGTAAATAAACTCAGGGAACGTGTTCAGACAGGTCTGATCGTCCACTACAGGCACCGTTATACATTTCATCTGTCCACGAGGGTCATCTGTTTTAAACAAGAGGAAAACAGTTTAGAAGCGACAACAGGTAACATGCGAGGTAGTGTGTTTTTTAGGCAATCAATCTGCTTTCTCCCTTTGGATGATCTATTTTTATGCATTCCACTTCTTGCCCTGGATCTTGAGTAAATAGTGTCTTCAAGGTCTATCTCTTTTAATAGTCTCAACGAGTGATGGGTCATTTTGACGGGCAATTACAAAGTTCTCTATTTAAAGCAAGCCATTTTATCACTTTTTAAAAGAAAATGTGCAGGCTGGGGAGCTGCAATGGCAGAATATTAAGCAGTTTTAGAGAGTACATGCCACTGTCTGATAAAATCCAACCTTCAGCTCCAGTCATACAAGAAGTTCAAATTGTAAAAGCAATGGTGCATGAGATGGATCTTAAAATCGTTTGATAAATGCTGAAAAGTGGTTTCTGTTTGTTCCCATTTAATTTGTTGTTGACTATTTCACAGAAGATCAATACCAAACTTAAATAATTCATTTTAATATAAAAGCAATAATGGTTCATTCAAAAATAGAAAATTGCCAGGTTTTATACTGGTTGAAAACAATGCTTTCTGTGCCATAACACCACTTCATTTCGCTGTGAACAATGAAGGCTTTCATTCATTAAATTGTATGAAGTTGGAAATGCATTTGCTATCCTTATACTGTATAGGGTTCAGGAACAGCTTGTTAATAAGGTTCTCATTAAAGGTACAGTCTATGATAGGGAATCTAGCTAGTAGCTGTATATTTGTAGCGCTCTGCTATAAATGATCAGACAGGGGATCTGCCAGTAAACGTGGCTTACAACCATGGCTTACAGTTGAAAACAGTCACTGAGAGCTAGCAACTATAGCGTATTTAAACAAAGGATGACTGAGGGAAGTCTCCATTTCCAGATTCCTTCAACATAGTACAGGTTAAAAAATGAACTAAAATAGTGGTTCTTAATCCAGGGTGCAGTACCAGAGATCCCACTGGGTGATCGAGGCTTCGTCTGCCCTGAGGCTATGACAAGGAAGAAAAACTGCAATTTATGTTTATTTTTGCAAACAAAGGACCAGATCCACAAACATTGCACCACACCTACAGTATAGTGATGCTCTGTGTGTTAGCGAGAGCAGCAGGTCACCTGATCATCAGGATCTAATGATCATTTACATTGTGTGTGACGTGTGAGAAATGTTTCAAAGCAATCTGATGATCGTTAATACTTACATACACAAAACTCCAATATAAAGCACATATAAACATGATCCCTCAACATCTGACTGACAATATCATAACAATTGTGCTTTTAAATACGAATTCAACATCATTCAAGAATCACAAACTCAAAGTTTTTCAGAAAGTGAAGGAGACAGAGAAAGACAGAGACACGCATTTGTGTGCATTCTGCAATTTTGTCCAAAGAAGACCTAGTGCACTGCTTTGATCAGTGGAACACCTGTGTTGATGCAGAAGGGGAGGATATGGATATGGAAATATGAGAGGTGATGACTTGATGTGGTCAGTTACTAATGAGATAACGAGAAGCCTCTGGCCTCCACCAAATTGGCACCACTGCCTGTCACTTGGTGAATGTACTCATAGGTGGAGTGTGACTGGAGCTAGTGGGCTGACGTGGACACAGCTCAACACCTGTCAATCAAAGTGCCTATCAGGATCTGGATCATGTAAACTGGCCGCTTACATATTACATATACTCCTTTTTATGTGCTTGAGTAGCTTTTCCAGTATGTACTTCTGAGAGTAGTTGATTTGCAGAATACTTTTTACTCTTGTTCATTTACCTTTGTGGTCAAGAAGCTCGACTCATTTTGCTACACCTCAGTGAGTAGGAGGAAATGCTCACAACCAATTCACCTAACCCGTGCATGTTTTTGGTTGTGGGAGGAAGCTGGCGTACCCAGAGAAAACCCACACACACACGGGGAGAACATGCAAACTCCACACAGGTGGGGGGATAGAGCCCAGGACCTTCTAGCTGTGAAGCATGGGTGCTACCTACTGCACCACTACAGTATGTCACATACATGTTATTTATTTTTAATATTGATTAAAATAAATAAAATAAATCAGACTTTGATTTATTTTGATAACAAAAAAGCAACAAAATCACTAAAAATGAACAAAAATAATTGTGTAAATAAACTGACCAAATAAATAAATCATAATTATAAATATAATATATAGATTAATAAAATGACCAATAAAAATGACCAAAATACAGTACCTGTTAAATGACAATATTTATGTGTATATATATATATATTTACTAACTGCTTGAGTAGTTTGTTTATGAGACACTTTTTGCTCTTACTCAAGTACTTATTCTTTGCAAGTACATCTACTGTAATTATAAGTAACTATATGTAAGAACACTTTTACTTGTACTGTTTCTGTTTACACATCACTGCTCACAGCTCAGCCATTCAGGTTGCCTGTTGAAGTAAGCATCACTATGGACTCTGTGTCACTCTAGTTTTTTAACCCGTTATTAATGATTTATAAAGTGTTTTCAACTTAATTAATAACTCGTACCATATATAATTGATCCTCTATAATGGTTGCTTATAATGCGTGTGCACGCAAAATTTTTATGAGAAACGGTGAAAATATTCATGTCTGAAAAGACTGACTGAAAATTTCAGGAATATGTAAGGACTGGATTAGGAGACAGTGTCTTGTCCGTGTATGTACATAACAGTGTAACGAGGTATAAAAGACACAGCAGCACCTTTCAATCCACTTACACTTATCTGGGTTTGTGGAGCCCCATCCGCTGACGTGGCAGGTTTCTCCAGGCTGAGGGCAGCGGGTGGGCAGGGGAATGGGCTGAACATACTGGTTGAAGCGGGCCCGCTCAGCCAGACGGGCCACGGTGAGACTGTGGAGAGGCGAACGGTAGGGACTGTGGCGGATCACATCAGCAATGAGAATACGTTGCTCAGTGCCCTCGTCCGCAGACAGATCATACTCTCCCAAAACGGCAATGGTTTTGTGTGCTCTGTAGAGACAAAAAAAGAGCAGAAAAAGTGAAGGAAACACAAATAGAAAGGCTTTAATATGCCAACAAACAGAGAGAGTTAATGTGTAAATAAAATGTTACTTTCATGTTGCTTTCTCTGTCATAGTACATGGAAACATCAGAAAGTATGATCATCAGTGAATATTGTAAAAAAAAAAAATTGACAAAAAAACTCACGGATAGATGTTTATTTCAGTATCAAAATGTGGATAAAGACGAGTTCTTTCAAATTACCTCGCTTTCATCAACCAACAATGCAGGGGAATCATACTTACTTTTATTTTTCTCTATCCTACACATTAAACTGATCACGGTTCTGTTTATCAAACTTACATATTTCTAAAGCTGTAGATGCCTGAAGTTGCCCGCAACTAAAAATTTTCAAACTTTAATTTCATGTTGTGAGACCCCAAATAATCAGGATTACAGTTGGTGTTCTCAACATAGCTGGTATCGTTCAACCCTGAAATTTTCCTTCATCTATCTATATCACCTGCAAAGTTATGAGGCTCAAAAATGACAGAAAAGGAAAAAAATACGCAGCCATATTTCAATCCACCCTTTTCTACTTCAGAAGTCTATAACTCACTAAGTATGTTCTAATTACTGTGCTAAAAATTTCAGCTGAATTGGAAAAGGTTGTGCAGGAACCTTTCTCAGAATGTGCTGCTTTTAAACATACATTCTGGATACATGATCCAGATCCTCTCCAAGCGTAAATTCTAATTCAGGATGAGATGACACTACTCTCAGAATTTCATCAAAATATACCTAGATAATTCAAACATGAAATTCTTAATGTGACTTCATCTCATTGCAGATAAGAAATAACATTTTGAGAGGATGTGGATCATGTACAAACAAAAACATAAATGGATTCAAAGCCTGCTCTAATAAATGTAATAAAAATTAACAAATAATAAATAAAAATAAAATAATGAAAATGAGCATCCTGATAAAAAGGCATGAATTAAAATGACCAAAATATTCACATAACCCGTTTTGGGCCCTGATATCCAGTGTGACAGACTGGTTTGAAGGTTTACTTCACATGCAGATTGCTGATTAATATGTATGGTTTAATCAGGAAAAACATAAGCCACATCAGCTGTGCTGTCAACAATGATAATTCTCTTTGACACAATAGTATAAAAACAACATCATTTCAAACACACATCTGTGAAGAACCAGCCGAGACAGATTTTAATGACAGGCTTTCCTGACACTTTAGCAGAAAATCCTATCAAAACCAAAAAAAAAAGGATCAAACCAGCTGACAACACTGTCTGACCTATTCATGAATCGGCTGTGTGACTGGAAGAATAAAAAAATTAGTTTTAATGACATTGAGAAAATTGTGGTAGACCAAGGGTCGACGACCGGGGCTGTTCAGTGAGGCCAATACGGAAGTAACTTTACGTTGTAATCCCACCGCTTGGCCGCTGGGGAATCAATTGTCTGGCTCCAAGAAGCTTTTTTCCCATAGAGATGCATGACTTCTATCTGAAAATACTAAGCAAATACATTTTTTCCATGGGTCATCATGGTTTTAAATGTTTTATTTGGACCCTGTGATAAGCACCGTGGTGGTCCATCTTTAACTTCTTGCTTCGTTATTAAGATATTACATTAAATAGTCTAACAAATCACTGCCATGCTGGGCTTTGATTGACATGTCACTTTAACAGCAGCGTACTAGAGATGTCGGACCGATTCAGACCTTTGTATCTTCGATTTATTCAATACGTTCATAGTTATACATGACATACACCCGACTGCGGCTGTGGGTAACTGTTTACACTAACAACACCGTAATATGACTTTGTTTGACATTGCATGATGAAGTTTTATCGTGTCAGTAAGCTAGCGGCTAATATTAGCTTCCCATGAGTCCCCTGGCATAAACGCTTCGTAAGCCCTATGCCATTTGTCCAAATATGGTTGCATCCTGTTTTTGGTTCCAATATGCCATCCAGGAAGTGACAACCTGATTGACCTCAAAATGGCCCTTCAGAAACTAATGGGTGACGCCACAGTCACTTTGTCCAGTAATATGTACAGTTTGTGTGGTAGACACAGGAGGCACCGAAAGCAGAAGGTCAGACTGGAAACACAGCAGCAACTGACTTAATGCAAGGAAATACTGAATAAAATAAAATACCTGAACTCTAACCAAAAGAATATACACTGTTTGGCCAAAAAAAGGTCACCACCTGGATTAGATACGAGCCTCCCGTTGAATAATTTCTGCATGGGTGGTTATGTTTCAGCTAGCAACAAGTGATACAAGGATAGTGGGGAACCATCATCTTCGAAGAAAAATGTGGTTGGAAAAAAAATCTTGAATGATCATGACCAGTAATCACTTAAATGTGTGGTGAGCAATGCACAGTGTCCGACTCTCCCATCATCAATTCAAGATCTTGGCAAAGAATGAATGCAACTCTGGATGTAAATAAATGTTGAGACATTGCAGAAGCTTATTGAATCAATGCCACAGCAAATGTGT
>JAQQAE010014902.1:0-12227 GCA_029823295.1 Pseudamia nigra
ATATATATATAAAGTTACAGCCTGTTTGCCAGTTTGTTAAGAACTAGAGGGTAGAAAACAACAGTACGATCCAGTTTACAGCAGCAGACTGAACAGTATCCACACTGCAGTTCCAAACAAACAGGCTCTATTGGATTTTTACCAAGTCCACTTCTGTCAAGTAAGAGCTAGTTCGAGTCCATTTAGAGCCCGGTAAACGGATTACCACCATGACATTGGCCTTAGCTCTTTGTAATCAACTTACTCAGTGTTCCGCTTGAATGACCTGCGCTGTGTGAGCCTGCATGGAACACATGCTCATAAAAGAACACTAAAGCCATACTACACCAAGGAGACGTCAGGATTTCTGTAAATACTTGCTTCGATGTAATGTTTCCAGAAGAGGCTTTTTTGTCAAACAAGTAGAGAATAAAGCTTTGATTTGTCCTACAGACAACAGTCATCATGAGAGGATATAAAACATACAAGAAAACAAACATTATGGTGTATTCCAGTTGTACCATTAGCAGTAATTCACAGGAGCTCCCTATAAGCAGCATTTATCTTCATTATGGTCAAAATAACCCAACAAAACTGCTGTTTTTAAAGATTGTCAGCCCTCTGGTGCCCCCTATTGGCCTTGGGCCCCAAGCAGTTGCCTGGTTTGCCTGGTGACACACAGCACCTCTGCTCAGATGTCAGAGTTTCTGACTTCGTGGTCCGAGTTTTCAACCACAATGTCCAACAGCGTCACTAGGATGATGTTGTGTCATCATCATCGGATGTTGCCACATACGGTGAATAAATCCTGCAGGGAAATGAGTAAAACATGATAAACAAAGGAGCAAGACCTGGATAAACCCGGGTACCACTTTCGATCCCTGGCATGAGCTGAAAACCTGCGCGGAGGTTGGCCATTTTCTTCTGGACAGGTAAGCTAACCTGTACTAATGGTACATTCCAGTTGGACTGGGAAGCCAGGATTTCCAAGTTCCCAGTAGGAAATTTCACCAATGCCCCTGCAAGCCAGAATTCCAACTCAGAAAGTCAAAGCAACCCCACCGGCCCCGGCATTACAATTCAATATGGCTGCTGCTTGCAACAATCGAATGAATAACTTTTGTTGTATTTGTTTCATATGAGGTCAGTCATATATACAGTATGCCTACCAGTGATTTTTTTTTTAATCCATTGCATGTTTCTACACAGCAAATGCCATATACAGTTGTTTTTATGTAGAGTGCTCCGAGTCAGACGGCTTTCCAGTACACATCCACGTTTTCCAACTTTACAGCTGGAACGTGATCAGTTTAAGAGATTACGTCAGTCCCAGTTCCCATCTCCGAGTTCTGATGTAAATGGAACGCACCGTAACTAGCATTTACAGAGCAGGCAACCAATATTACAGTGGGGCAAGAGTGAGTGAGACACCTACTGGCCAGGGGGCTCATAATCTTGTCTCCATAACCTTAAATTAGCTGCAGGAAAAGGCAGTTCTGTATACCTGTTTTGTCCCAGTAAATACAGAAGAAGTTGTCAGTGAGCTTGGTCAAATGTAACATAAGATTTCCTCACTTTTTCCTTGATATAAATGTCATGTAATGATAATTTCACATGACACTAATCTAATAATATCCAAACATTTAACAAGTAAAACATTATAACATAGTATTAATCACGTTTGTATCATGACATTAACAAAACGTTACGTGTTTCTACCATGATGAAGGTGACAATTTATTTTACTCACGACACCAATAAATCAATTCGTCACATTTTAAGGTGACAACAACATTGGTGAACTGCAGTTTTTACACAGTTATATTTTACACAATAAAACAAAATAAAGTCCAAATGAATTCACCTTTGAAGAAAGATCCGGGTGGTTATTCTGCAAATGTCTCTTCATATTTTGTTGTGTCTGTCTGCATATTTTACACTCATTGTCAAATGTGAAATGGGCCACAAAAGTCCCCAGTCGTGGACATTTTCTCGTCTTTTTATCATCGTCTCTTCATCTGTCGTCTTCCCGGGACCATGTTCAAAATAGTAGCAAGCGACTCCTCACCGCTTAATAAGGCGATCTGATTGGTTCTCTTTTCATCCAGTCTCGCCTCTTCCATTTTTCAAGTGCCTCTTTTGTCATTTCCTTGTATCTTTCCCTCCTTTTGATTGGATTTTGTCACTGTCTATTTTCGCCTCGCCTTTTATTTGCTGATGACAACGTTGCTTAATTTAGTCATAGATTTCGTCTCAATTATTGACTTAGTTTTAAATTTTTGTTTCGTTTTCGTCCGCAAAAATATATTTGTGATGAAAACAATGACGAAAATTTTTTGTCAACAAAAGTAACACTGCTTGTGTACCAGTAATCCGTGGTGAATCCGTGTCAGTGGGTGTGATTGTGGATGGTGAGTTATTGTGCATTGCACATGCGTTAATAGCGTTAATATTTTTAATCTAATTAATCATGCAAATGAATTAATCTGGATTAATGCCTTAATTATGACAGCCCTAGTTTTTATAAACCATGTTTTGTGTGTGCATACTCTTTAAGATACAGTCCACGCATCCTGCTCACTTTCACATCCAGTCACCACAGCGACAGGGACACTTGACAATGACATGAAAACTCTCATCATCATAAGAATTGTGCCTTTGTCTCATTCGACTCACTCTTCAACAGGGGACTTTATAACAGCCGGCACATCCTCCCACAGCTGCCTTTCCCAGAGTGCATTTCACATGACCTTCAGTGTATATCCAGTGTGCGTGTGTATATGTGTGTGTCCATTCTCGACAATGATGGACGCCGGCGCTGCCCTGGTGGAGTCCACAGATAAAGTGTCTCTCAGTGAAGGATGTCAGGTACTGTCACAACACTCGATTTGAGGCGACGTCGTGCAGCCGAGGGTCGCCTGCATCTCCATCATCAGCACCGTTTATCTTTCACTTCTCATCCCCACACCCATCGTGTCCTTGTCCCACTTTGAAAACCATACACCACCATGCAATAAAGACCGCCAGCGCTTAAGGGTGTAGGTTTCATTTCACCACTAGGAGGGGCCTTTTAGATTAGATCGGGTAGGTAAGAATCAATCAAGAAAATGTGCAAAAATGAACAAAAGACGCAGCAAAATGAGCAAAACAAGCAAAAACAGCTAAATTAATTAGAATTGTGCACAATACCCGCATTTTTTATTTACTGTATATGAATCGACATGTAACAAAACCATCCAAAAACTGAACAAAGATTAAGAAAATCATCCAAAAAAGAGCAAACATGAGCCAAAAAATTAATTCACAAAATGATTTTAAAAAATTAAGAGAATAATCAAAAAATAAAACATACATATATGGAAATGAACAAAATTTTGTCAAGAAAATGAGCAAAAAGACATAAAATAATAACATTCCACAAAAAACAGCTAAAATAAAGGGAAAATGGTGAAAAAAGTGAACAAAAAAGGAAATAAAGGGCAAAGAAATAACAGAATTATCAACATGATGAAGAAAAAAAAATCAAGAAAAAAAACAGGAAGCTAAAAAGAATTAAGAAAAATGTTACAAAAAGAACAAACATGTCACAAAATGAACAGAAATGACAAAATACTATTTAAAACTTCTCTTTTTTATTTGTATTGCATGATCTTGCTTGAAATACTCTTTCTGAAACACAAGCTCAGTGGTTTAAAGTGCTTTCAGCTGGAATTTTTTTTTTTTAATCGACGTGTTTGTCAAGGACAGACGAGCATTACTCATACTGCAATAATTATAGCCAGAAGGAAACATCAGAGCATAATCTCCCACTTTACAATGCAATTAAATCTCTTTCTATGTAAAATACTACACTTTGTTCATGGACTGTATAAGAAACACTTCCCCTGTTTGGGATTATTAAAGTACACCTGAATCTGAACATGTAAGATGAAAAAAATGTTTGTGATGTCACCCATATTTTATTTTTTTAGGAACCACGTGGGAGCTCAAATTAGGTGCCTCTGCGTGCCCAGTTTGTCAAACAATGACCTTGACGTTTTTCCTTGACAGTCACAGCGCAAATTTGGAATCAGCACTGTCGATAACCCAGGGTTATGTAACATTTTCAACTTGACTACATTGGTAGACATGTATGTAGGTCAAACTGCAATGATTTCTGACCCTACCAATCTTCAAGGTCAAAGTTAAGGTCAAGGTCAATTAATGAGTGAGAGCTGTCCCGGAGTTTAATCTAGCACATCGCAAATTTTGGTGCCTCTAGCTATAGTGGTTTTCATACTATAGGTCAAAATAAGTTTTTGCATATTAGTAATGCTAACTAATATGCTAATTAGGTGGTGGTTGCCATAGTAACCTTGACTACCCGTGTGCCAAGTTTGGTTAGTTTGGGTCCAGGGACTTTGGCGATACAGAGCTGCAAGTTCAGACGGACATATTTACGAACTTGATGTTTTTCCTTGTCATAGCATACTTATATCAGCATAGTCAATAACCCTGGGGTACAATATATGACATGTTTAACCTCACTACATAGCTATAAATTTATGTGGGACCTGACGGTTCTTCAATGTCAAAGTCTAAAATTTAAAGAGTAATAGGTGTCCTGGAGTCTAATCTGACACACACTAAATTTGGTGCACGTAGCTATGTTAGTTTTGGTGCTATAGCTCTTTGCAATTATTCAGGCGGTGACCTAATTAACAGGCAAATTGGGTGGTGGTTGCCATAGTAACCCTTCCCCCTCTCTTGACTACCCGTGTGCCAAATTTGGTTCGTTTGGGTCCAGGGACTTTGGACTGAGCTGAACGTTCAGTTGGGTAATAAATTGAAAGTGTTCGAAAATCCAAGGAAGGTGCTCCTCTGGTGAAGAACTCAGTCCAAACAACAACAACAACAACACACACAGCTACGAACAGATGAAGCAACAGTTCTCACATTGTCACCATGTGCATCGTCTGCATCACGTTACAGTCGTACTGTGCCATACGAACACTTCCCCCTACAAAATATTTGGTGTACGAAAAAAATTTTGGCCAAAAATGTGTCCCGCTGACCGAAAAAAGCATCGTGCTACGAAAGAGATGAACCTGGAAGTGAACTTCTTCTTCTTTTGGTTTTGATTGGGCACCCGACTTAACAGGTGCATTACCACCATCTACCGGACTGGAGTGTGGTACAGTAGATCAGCAGCCGGAAGTGAACTATTGCCCACCCGGAAGTGATGTAAACAGTCCACACAATAACATGTGATCTGGCCGAATGCTTGCCACTAGTAGCTCAATGTCCCTGCTACAGAGCTGCTCCTTAACAGTGCTGTGGCCTGGGTAACACCATCTGTTGTTTACAAACACTGGAGTCCCCCCACCTTTCCTCTTACCGCTCTCTGCCACTGTCCAGTCTGTACGGATGAAGATGAATCCGTCCAAGGAGACCGGCAGGCCCAGTGTTGTGTTGTTAGCTCTAGAGCTAACAAGACAGCTTCAGAGCTAACAGTGGCTAGCTGTGGTTGCTGCTTTGCTAACCGAGAGGCAGCTAACAACACAAAGCTGTTGCTTGGCATGCTTACGTCTAGTGTGGCTAAGCTAAATTGGTCAGCCACTGACCAATTTAGCTTAGCCACCTAGCCACCTACACTGCTTTGCTTTGTCCACACCGAGCTAACAGACGGCAACCATGCCACGTCAACTCCAACGGTCCACAACTAATTTTCACACAACCCGCTGACACGCACTGAATCAACATACACAGTAATGCAAAGCTGAAAAAGTAATACAGTCAGACTCTAACTAATTAGCTTAGTCACCAAGCCAACTCACACTGCCTTGCTTTGCTAAAACCGAGCTAACTAGCTGTTAGCACCGCTATACCAACTCGAAACAAACCACATTATTTTCCCACACCGAAGCACACAAACCACTTGCTAACACTACATTTCATGTCCTGGTCGAATGTCTCAGAAATTAGGGTCATTTAATCCCAGTTCTAAAATCCCAGACGAGTCCTCAATTGTTACGAGTTTACGCTCTCGGTTAGCTTACGATTGCTATGATTCCATTCCCGGACACCTAGGCCCGGCCAGGACCCAGTGAGCTGAGACAGACAGCATCAGCCGTGTCGTAAGTCAAGGTAAGAAGACATCATAAATCATTTTTATAACTAATTTCATGCGTCCCTTTTCATATAATTAACATAACTTCCTTCTCATATAATAATAATGAATAAATGTGCACGTACAGGTGTGTAATATATACTTTACATGGGAGTTTTCGTGGGTCCCAGAACGGATTGATATTATATTTACACATATATTCCTATGGGGAAAACCCGCCCAGCTGTATGAAATTTTCGCCGTACGAGCATCACGCTGGAACGGATTAACTTCGTACAGTGAGGTACCACTGTACTAGGTATATTTAGTTTATCTGTACCCATCATGCCTCATTCTCTGCAGGGGCTCGTCCACAGTGTTCTCGGTTGTGTGTGGAACCACTGTGCTGTGCTGTTAACTGCAGTGTCACATATCTGAGTGTACCGCAGGACACTTCTCAGGACTATATGCAGTTATCGCCACTAGAGCGTGGGATTGACACTTCACACACATTTCCTTTAAGGACACATATACACATTTTACTGTCCACCAGGGATGCAGACAGAGCTTGGTCTTGACCTCATACTGCTACATGTTGTCATAGTTGTAAAAGCTTCTTCAAATCTGTTTGTAGACAGGTTTTTAGGAAATACTCGTCCATTCGACATCTTTTATCTCATTCATTCTTCACTTTCATGTTTCATTTCGTTTTTACCTCTGTCACTGAGGTTATGTTTCATTGACTTGTCTGTTCACAGGATTACGCAAAACCTACTACAACCAGGTCACCGCGAAATCTGGTGGAAGGGTAGAGCTTGAGCCAAAACAGAACCCATTAAGTTTTGCCATAGATCCAGTTAAAAGGGCAGATCCAGGGTTTTTTGTCACTCTCTTTAACCTGTGAAGTCCTAGCCATGTTTTCAGAAAAAAACACCTTCAAAAATCGCCTCCTAGTAATAAGATATGCATGTTCTTAGTGTCTAGGGACTTCAGTGAATGTATTCCCAGTGTCAAAATATTGTGTCTGTTTCTTTGCCTGATTAATTAGAATAAACCAAGGGGTAAATGTGAAAGTCCCGTCCTCACCTGTTTTTTTGTCCCCCTTTTGACAAATTAGCTCCAGAAACATTAAAAGTCGGCTTGTCAAAATTAATGTGTTAATCCGGATTAATCCATTTGCATGATTAATTTGATTAAATTTTAACACGATTAACGAACAATAACTCATATATCAAGAAAAAAGTGATGTAATCTTATGTTACATTTGACCAATGTCACTGCCCACTTCCTTAGTATTTACTGTTTCAAAGTCAATTTAAATGTAAAAATATAAGTCTTTACACATTTTGAAACAAATTACACTAGCTACTGATGAAAACAATGAACAGAGTGTAAAAAAGTACAAACATCTGAGCAGAACATTACAGAGGTTCTGTTAAGTTCTACAAAACAGGTGTAATTACACAAGTTTAAATTAGAAAATAATATACATATACCACGCATTTTACATTAAAATATACATTTTAATGTAAAATAAGTAATTTTAGTCAAGTGTCTATATTACCTTCTATCATGAGTGTTTTTGCTCCCACAGAATGAAAAACAACAAATGGATATTAATTGTGATTAATCAAAATTAATCCAGTGACCCTGTGATTAACATAGATTAATAACAACTGGGTATTAATCGTGATTAATTTAGATTAATCCACAGTAACCCTGTGACTGATCAGATTAAGAATTTTAATCATTTGACAGCCCTAATTAAAGTCATTCCTATACATTTACATTAGCACTAAAGCGTACTGTCAGTCTGTTTTCTGAATATTAGGGTCTAAATTTTGAGCAACAGTGGAAAATAAACACCATTATTCAAGGTTTTTTATTCATTATTCTTTTTACAGTGAATGATTATGTCTGTAACACTGCAAGACAGGACATTGTTCAACATTTCCAGTAAGTTCCTTATGAATATTGTATAAATGTAATAACAGATCAAGCCCGAGATTTGAATCGACCACCAAAGCTGTGAACTGTTTTGGTGTATCTGTGATATTTTTGATGTGTTTCAAAAAGATGGACCCAATTTGAAATCACAATGTCTCTGCAACCAATAACTACACATGAATGAACCCCCCCCCCCTTTCATGTGTGTGTGTGTGTGTGGGGGGGGGGGCGTAGAAATTTTAAAAACTACCCCTAGGTGCCGCTCCCGATCGGTCGCACGGGACCCAATGACTTGGTGCTACACTCTTGGCCTCCGAGATCCGAGATCCCCAAACATTACACCCTGTGACGTCAAAGACTGTTTTTGTGTCACCGTTAGCGACTAATGTGGACGAATGAAAAGCAGCAGCATCACGTGCAGCAGGTGGAGGACAAATAGAGCATCTATAAAATGGATAATAAAACTTGAGAACTCACTAAACCATTTGTAACTTTTGTGTTATTGAAATTGGGTCCATCTTTTTGAAGCACCCTGTATATTGAGTTGAAAATGCTGAACTTTGGTGCAGATTCAGATCTGGTGAAGCTCTGTGCTTTACTGACTACCATTCTAGTTGATTTTCATCATTTTGTTGCTTATTTTGTTCATTTTCTTCACTATCTCAATTATTTTTTTGCACATTTTCTTGATGTCTTTATTCATTTAAGTTCATTTAGTTGCTTAGTTTGTGTATATTTGTTCAGGTTATCGATTTTATTGCTTATTTGTTTATTTTATTTATTACTGTCCATTTGTTTTTCCATTTTTGCTCATTTTGTTGCTTGTACTGTTGCTTTATGTTTGTTTTGTTGCTTTATATGTTAATTTTTTTTTCCATTGTTAGCATGTTTTTAAAAAATGTGTCTTCATTTTTGTGCTCTTTTGTTCATTTTGTTGCCTGTTTTAATCATTTTTATCTGGTTTGTTGCTTACTTTTTTCACCGCACTAATTACTTTCCTTAATTTTTGCACATACTCTTGATTATGTTTCTTGATTATGTTGTTAGTTTTTGCTGAAAAATACAATTTTCTTGCTTATTTGGTTAATTTATTTTGTTCAGTTTTACATTTTATTGATTATGTGACTTAATCTTTGTGTACATTCTTTATTTTTTTATTAATTTAAGTTAATTTAGTTGCTTATCTTGTTTATTTTGTTCCCTTCACTGGTTATTTTGTTCACACTTCTTAATGTTGCTTATTTTGTTGTTTTTTTATTTACATTATTCATTATTGTTCATTTTGTTGTTTAGAGATAAATGTCCTTTTTTAGATTCTCTTCAATTTTCTTGATTATGTTAATTTGTTTCTCATATTATTTATTTGTGTTTGTTTTGTTGCTTAATTTGATACTTTACAACATACGGTATATTTTGACATTTTTGTTTATTTATGTTCATTTTCCTGAATATTAAGCACATTTTTGTTCAAATTGTTGCTCATAATAATTTTGGACTGCCTAATTTGTGCATGCTACTGATTATTTCCATTCATTTTTCTACATTTTCTTTTAAATTTTCATCATATTCTTGATTATATTGCTAAAAGAATTTTTGATTTTTGTTAATTTTGTGACTTATTTATTTTGCTCATTTTGTTATTTTGTTAATTTTATTCATTATTTTGTCCAGTTTTGTTCATTTGGTTGAAAATGTTAATGTTTGGTTTCACGTCTGTTCAATTATTAATTGTGCTCGTTATGTTGCTTGTTTTGCTCATTTTTTATTATTATTTTGTTAGTTTTTTCTTATTTTGTTCTCTTTTATTGGTTTTTTGCTCATTTTCTTCATTCATATTTGCACTGAATTTTTGTTCCTTTCGTACATTTCATTCCATGCTTCTTGTCTCTTCTTTCCATAAAGCGGTTGACAGGTGTTGCATCTTTTCAGTCGGATAAATCCAGCAACTCATCCCCATGACAATAATAGTCACCTGCTTTTTCGGGAACTGGGCTGTGATTTGGAAACCGTCGGCCATTTTGCGTCTGCTCAGCTCTTTTGGAAATTTGGTGTCTTCCTCGTGGCCTCCTCGCCGGGCGGAGAGTGATGCCTTCTCCGAAGGGAGGAGGACTTCGGGGTGATTACTACACTGCCGGAGGCAGCAATGCCACTAATTCACTCAGGGCGCGGTGGTCCCGTAAATCAGCCGCCGCTCTGGTGCTGTTGTTGCTGTGGAGAGCGAGACCGGAGCCGATGGCAGCTGAAGGACCGGCGGATGATGGACACCGTGGCCTCAGCAAAAAAACACTAGAACTGTCTTTATGGCTGGACGTTATGCCCTGTTGCATTAGCTGTCAGAGGACAGCCCTCTGGAGTCCCACTTCATATGGAGTGAATAATGATGAAAAGAAATTAGAGCTGTCAACCGATTAAAATTTTTAATCTGATTAATCTCAGGGTCACTGGATTAATTTCAATTAATCACAATTTTAATTGTTTTCATTTTGTTGGACAAAAATACTGACAGGAAACTGCAAGAACGTGCTACTTTTCACTGTAAATAGTCATCCCTGTGAAAAAACACGGCACTGTGACAGGTCCTCAGTTTCCTCATTTGCTTCTCCATTTTTTTCGTGTTTACATAGTGGACTTTGGTTCAGACTCCCACAGCAGGTGGCGATAATACACTGCTTACACTGATTGCAGACCAACATTAGATGAAAAAGAAGAAAAGGGATTGATTGGGATGCGTTGTGGAATCAGTGGCTTATACATCCTGGTATTTTTTTTTTTTTTACATACTGCAGAGTTTCAGATTTTTCATCTACTTCCTGCTTTTTGCTATTTTGGCCAGAATCAGTTCGCCAGTAGTAAGTAGTCGCCAGAACTAACACCAACCTAGAGTGATGCTTACGAGGGGGACAAGCTGTTAGAGGGAGGTGGTGGGGTGATTTGAGTGGCACGATCAGCACACAGAAGACCCGGGTTGTGTGTTTCATTCTTTGTGTCAGGAGGACGAGGTGTTTCTGTGCATGCGCTAGAGCTCGGCGCCAAATCTTGAAACAGCATGTGAAAAGGTAACGAGAGGAGCTCGAACAGAAGGAGCAGCTGACTGCTATCGGTTCAACATGGCAGAAACTGATGGATTCTGTATGTTCCATGCTTTTGTTTTTGCTTGTTTTCTGTCTATTACTTCCTGTCTCTCTAACAATGTTGTCCTTAAATTTAAACAAATAGAACCTGAAACAAATTGATACAAGTGAAACAGGACTCATGGTGAGTTTCCCTATGTTTGTCTGAGTTGCATCAAAAACCCAAGCGTTGTCCTGTGGGCATACATATTTGAAATGCGTCAATAGAAAATGGCATCGTGTTGTATGACATGGAGCTATAGGTAGAAACAATTTACCTTTATGGTTGTTTGGATTGAATGACTTCAATTCAAGTCGTCTGAGAAGGAATAATAATTTAACCCATTTCTGTGGTTTCTGAACACACTTTGACGTGGCCATTCACAGGTCCAGGGGTAAAATCCTGACATGACCAATAGCTTTTAAGCTTTCCTAAGCTGAGTCTTGACTTTTTATATTTTATGGCTCAAGACAGAAGATTAAAAGTGTTTTACCTTTCCCTAGAGAGCAGCAGCAGCAGGGAGGATTCTAGCATTTGACCCTGATTTCTGCTCGTACCACTTTGAAACTGTATCCACACACTGATCAAGTATTTTTACTAGGGCTGTCAAGCGATTTAAAATTTTAAATCTGATTAATCACAGGGTCACTGTGGATTAATTTCAATTAATCACGATTACTACCACTTCATTGTTTTTTATTTTGTGGGAGCAAAAACACACATGACAGAAGGTGATATATACACTTTACATGTGTTTATTTAAACTAAACAGTGGCTGCAGGAGTAACTAGATATTTAAATAGTTAGTGTTACTCACTGACGTCCAGTGTCTCCAGTCAGGACACTGTCTTTATTTATTTTCTTTGCAGTTTCATAGACCTGTGGATTTTCGTCATTATGATGCTTCTCGATGGTGTTTTGTACAAAGCGTCTTTAGATGCAATTTGCAAAACCTTCATAAATCTGACGATATAAATGTAGCATATATAAATTGTGCACATAAAGTTATGAAAAGATGTGACAACAATCTTGGGCTACAGTGGGGCCAAGAAGTATTGGGAAATGTAAAAATGTGCAAGTTCACCCATTTAAAAAGATAAGA
>JAQQAE010014903.1:0-12226 GCA_029823295.1 Pseudamia nigra
CGGCTCCAGGCAAATTATATTTAGTGGGAGAGGCGCTAAAATGGCTCTTTTGCTCGCAAAGGTTGCCGACCCCTGCCTTAGACACTCATGTTAAATCTCTTATGCATTCTTGTTTTTTCCATCTAAGAAATATTGCCAAGCTGAGTTGTATTGTGTCACAGTCTGAATTAGAGATTGTTATTCCTGCATTTATTTCTTTGCGATTGCATTACTGTAAGTTGTTGTCCACCTGGCTCAGTAAAACCTCCATAGATCACCTGCCGCTCGTCTACAGTGCTGCTGCAAAAAGCCAGTTTTTGGAAGCAAAATTTTAGCATCTAGAGCCACAACAAATACTCCACCCGCACGACATATGATGTATGTTTCCCTAGCAACATGTTACCACCAATTTGGTTATTTTTAATTCTTTTTTGTTCATTTTGTTTGTTATTTTATTCATTTTAATCCATTATATTTATTCATTTGTTTACTTTTGCTCACTTTTGTTTATTTTGCACATTATTTGGTTTATGTTTTTGTTCATTTATGTTAATTTATTAAATTATTCTACTCATTTTTGGAGATTAATGCACAGTGAATCAGTAGCGTTAGGAGAGTTAAGCAGATATTACTGGTACTTTTCGCAAAAACATGACTTCGGCAATTATGCTACGAGGCTAACAATATGCAAAACTAAAGTAAAGCTCTCTACGACTGTTCCAGCCATTGCTTTCATTTGTTGTGTTGTATTTTTAGGTGAGCTAATACTCACCTGTTTCCGAACTCCTCTACTCAGTTTCCTTTTCACCTTGTTTCAAACCCCTGGACAATAACAGTTACGAACATTTCAGGCATTCAGTCTGTCAAAATTGTATGAGTGCTTATTTTCACAATCAACACAGCGATCAGGACCCATATTTGTTGTTGCTGCACTTGACCTTACTCCGCTCCTTTTCGCCACATGGCACACATTCTCATTTCTCTGCTCAGAAATGGACATGGAACAAAAAGACTGCCTGAGCATCACTGTGTATGGATTTAGATACAATATTTACAACATTTCCCCAGACAAATTCAGTGTGGCAGCAAAGCAAAAACAATCTTTTACAGGCAAAAGTTTTTGAAAACTAGGCAATTTGAGGGATAACATATGGCATCACTCGTTCAAAGGCAACATTAGACCTCCGACAAGAGCCTCTATATCTCACTAATTAACGTACAGTATTATGTTTCATTTGTAGAAATAATTAAAGTGTTTAAGTGACAAATTATAATTTTACAAGCGTTTGTGGGGCTGCTCTGTCTGTGACCTAGTCTCCGTCAATGCTTGTTAACTACAGCGAAAAAATGAGAAACAAAAAAATCTCTTCACTGTGAATATCTCCAAATACAATGTAGCCTAATTAATGAGTTTTAGATTTGCTTATAGGTGGTTTATTTTTAGCTTTGGACACAGACAGGCCATTTTTTAATGCTACGGGGAGTTAATGTAGATTGCTGCAGCCTCGTATTTACTAACTTTTCATCTAACCTGCAGCAAACTCGAGCTGAAGTTTTGTGTCTCATCAAACCCAGTTGTTCATGTTCAGGAAGCAGATTAGAGCTGACATCCCTGTCACTGCACAGATGACTCAAACTGTAGGGATCTCTACATGGGATGGGAAGTGAGATCTGCAGAGACAGCAGAAAACTCCCATGTGTTATGCCAGTGAAGATAACATCCTGAGACCCAGTTACAGCACATGTGTGACTGTGCAGTTGCGTTATCTAACAAGCCTTGGTACAGAGCAGAAGCAGAGGAAGTGCCATGGCCTTGGCGATGGGGAACATTATGCTAGGAACCTTAAGGAGGATATCCAAGGTGAGAGGTCATCCAGAGTTTGCAGGATATCCTCTACTTGACTCCCCCTTTACTGTTTCCCCTTCCACCCTCTCACAAGCAAACAAAAATCTGTTTGAGCAAGTCATCTAATCGCCTTTCAGTTGCAAAATCTTTACTGTGCCGTGAAATAATTTGAAATTTTCTACTATTGTCTCCTGCATATGAGGCAAATTGCTCTCAGTGTTTCCAGATAAAGCATGAAGAACTGAAAAAGTGAAACATGGCAGCCCAGTGGCAGACTTTCTGAACTGTTTCATCCATTAGCTATCTATCCATGAGTCAGCTACAGTGACTTTTACAGAGTGGGATGGAACCTTTTCCTGCTCTGGTCTTAAAAGTAATATATTGCCGTTTTTCCCAATTAAAAACCTCTAAAACCCTAGACTCCACAATTTGGGGGATTCTGGGCAATTGGGGGACTCTGTGGGGTTGCTCCACAACACAATGCTCTGCAACAAAAAACATAAAACACTGCATTAATCACATAAAAATATAGTTATATTAAACAGGAGAAACTCTGCTACAAGCACATGTGAGTCATATTTACATACACCAAACAAAATTCCAACACCAACATCAATATCCTACAAAAAAAGGCTAAAGCTTCACATTTCCCCCAAAACTACACACATTCTCAAAATGTCTTTGTCATCAGTAGACTTTTTGTGTCCATCTTGATTGAAACTTGGGTTAAAATCAAGCTTTACTCTCAGATAACACACACAAGCAATCAAATGCACCAACACAACTTCATGACCACCTCTTAGACACCAGAGTAGTTTGGCCTATGTACAGTTAATGTACAGTTTGGCCTATTGAATTTTGAATTTTTAAGTGCTTTATAAATAAAGTTGGTATGGTATGTGGTCAAAATGTTTTTTTTTTTTACTTTATGAAAATTGAAATTTATAACATTACTTTATTGACTCATAGTGAACCTAAAAGTCTTCTTTCCCTGCTCAGACCTGTGGAACCGGCAATGAAAACATGTCCCTAGAACAAAGACTGTAACCACCTACGCTATTAAGAATGGTTTACATTTGTAAGCAGGTAGGAAGCAAACCCATTTATAGCCAACATTTATAAATAAAAAGATGCCAGTGGTGAAGTCTACAGGATGCCAAACATGACCAGCCAACAAAGACCCTTCAATAATTAGCTGTTACGGCCAAAAATGTGAGGTCGTAATCTTTACATTGACCTTTGGTCAAAAAAGTTTGACCTGCTCATCAGTGCACAGTTGTGTCAAATTGAAGAAATTTACTCATATTGTGTTCATAAGAATGGTTAAACATGAAGTCAGAGTGACCGTGATCATGACCTTTGACCAACAAACAGTTACACCTCATTCTTGATTCCAGCTGAATGTTTGTGCTAAATTTTGCTGCTGCAATCTGTCAGTTTCTGAGAGTCCATGTTCTAAACATAATGGGGACAACAGACTGAAGGAAACAGTTTCTTAGGCTACGTTCACACTACAGGTCTTAATGGTCACTTCCAATTTTATGCTGAAATTCAATTTTTTTTGCATGATTGTGCATATTATATAGACTTTGGGTGAACAGTCTTCGGCTCTGAAGTGACCCTCGTGCACAGAAGACGTGACGTCACGTGCAGCACACTCCTTACCAGTTGGTTGCAGCAATGCACCAATAAGCTTTTTGCCAACCACCATAAAACACTAAAGACAAAGAAGTGCACCATATTTATGGAAGTAAATATGGATGCTACCCAAGCCAGCATGTATCAATTTTGAAGTTGTGCAGTTGGAGCCGAAATTGTTTGCATCTGATTTTGCTGCCTTCCCGCCTCCAGCACAGAATTGTGATGTCCATCTCACTCCAATGAGGTAAAAGTGGGATGAAATGCCACATGACCATTCAGACTGAGGTTGCTTTGAAAGACATCGGACACATGTCTGATTTAGGACCACGTATGAAAGCAGCCTGGGTTTGGTTTGAAAAAATCCGATATGTGCTGTTCAGACTCGCATGAAAAAAATCAGATATGGGTCACATATGGTGAAAAAATCAGATTTTGTCTGTAGTCTGAATGTAGCCTTATAGCGATGCCATGGCTACATCTAACAACAAAAAGAAGGAAATTAAAATATATATAGCTGTGCAGTACTTATAAATATATACATTAGTTAACCAAAGGTGGTGTGTTAAATTGTATTAAAGCTACATACAAGGCTACATGACTCATCCAGGCTGTGTCCCGCCTTTGCCCTAAGTCAGCTGGGATAGGCTCCAGCACCCTCCCCAACCCTTGTGAGGATTAAGGGATAGAAAATGGATGGATGGATGGATGGATAAGGCTAAATCAGAAAACAGAATGTCGTCCTCTTCATAACGAACGTTTTCCCTGTTCAGACAACACAGGAATTATGTTGTAATATGCCTAATCCAGCATTAGATGGCTTCTATGGACACTTCCTCACAGGCCTCCTCCACTGAAAAGAAGAAAAAGAAGAGGCTTTCTTTATAGGATTTTTGTCACAACCTTTTACCGTCACGCTGAGACAAATTCAGTACTCAGAAAAAAGTATTGTTACTTTAAAATTATAGTGATTCCAGTGGAAGTACTATAATTGTTTTTATTTCATTTTTGTTCATTTTTTTGCTTAGTCCATTTTGTTACTTTATTTGAATATTTTCCTCATTTTTACACATGTTGCTGCTTTGTTGATTTCCACTGTTTAACACTGACACCATCCATCCATTTTCTACCCCTTAATCCTCAAAAGAGTTGGGGGAATGCTGGAGCCTATCCCAGCTGACTTGGGGTGAAGGCAGGGTTCACCCTGGATGAGTTACCAGTTCATCGTAGGGCTGCAGACGACCATTCACACTCATGCCTATGGACAATTTAAAGTCACCAATTCACCTAATCCCTAGTGCATGTTTTTGGTTGTGGGAGGAAGCTGGAGAACCCGGAGAGAACCCACGCAGACACGGGAAGAACATGCAAACTCCACACAAAGACCCCACCACCCGGTGTTGGGATTGAACCCAGGACCTTCTAGCTGTGAGGCACGAGTGCTGTCACCTCATTGGCACCATATGGCTTCATAATCTGACTAAATTTGGAGGAAATCACAGTAAAAATGTCCCCAACTCATTGAATTGTGGCCTAATGTAACTGAGTAAAAGATTATTTTCCATAATGAAGGTAACTCAGTAAGAGTCAAATGTATTCAGTAAAACAAATGCTCTCAGAAGTACATTTGTTTGAAAAAATGACTCACACACAAAGCAATCACCTTAGTTAAAGGGAGCCTGTAATTCTGTTTGTTGTTTTTCTACATGGAAAAAGAATGGTTTATGAGAGTCACAAATTATTCAAAGGGGTCTGAAGACTGACATGACACTCATAACCAAGGCATGCCTCCTTCATTTTTATGGCACTCTCTTGAACATAATGGAGGCTTTATGAATTTTATGACAGTTGCAGTGGACACTGTTATGACACTGTTATGGTTCATATTAACCAAGACATCATTACTTGTCAGGCACGGTAATCAAGCTAGTTTTATGCAGTAACGTTAAACTGTTATACACATCCTTAACTACAACGAGACCATTGTAAGCCATGAATAATTATCTTGCTGAAAACCAGAATGGAGCTGTCAAATTATTTCATAGCCATGTTGTAAATAGTTCCCTGATAATTCTTCTGCATTCTCTAGTTTTATTACATTTGTTAGTATGACATCACCATAACAGATGTAATCTTTACATTTAAAATGACATACTGTAAGTGATCAAATGACATCACTTACATTCATAAAGACACCATAATGACAACTCTTTCATGACAGTCTCATAAAAACCCTTCACATCAAATATAATCATATGCAGTGTATTGTACTGGTGAATGGTTTTTATTCATTTTGGATTGTGTGGGCGTGTGCTGATTTTGCATGGCATTTATCTTTTCTTTTTCTTTCCATCTTGCTCGTTAGAGTACGTGAAGCACATTACTGAATCAGCAGACTTTCTACTACAATGTGGCGTCAGTTTCAAGTCTATAGCTTTATTTGCTACCTTAAGGCCATTTTTCTTTAACAGCATTCGAGATCACAATGTCCACAATATTGCCCAAAAGTGGATCAAACTTTGTGGTTTGATAGAATATATTATGACTGAACTGATTGATCTTTGTGCCATTTCTGTCCTATCCAGAACATTTCATCCAAATCTGTTCAAAAACATATTGAGTTATGTTCGTTTGTTATGTCAACAAACAAACAGATGAACAAATAAATAAGCTAACACACAAAAACGTAATCTCCTTGGCAGAGGTATTGATAGCTGGACCAGGAAACAAACACCCCGCGATACTGAATATGTCAGTGACTCTTGCCAAATTCAGATGTAAAATCAATAAAAAACAACCTGACAAACAGCAAAACAACATGAGTGTCATGAATTATTTAGCTGCTATGTTTACATGTGTGAATAATGCTTTTATTTATTTGAACATTGTGTATTTTTTTAAAAAAAATTAGCTAAGGGTGTCAGTATTCTTGCTCAGTCAACCAGATGCATTTGGGGAAACTAACTACAGGATGTGCTGCAAATGTTGATGCTACTAGCTATGTGCTGGCTGCAGTCATGGACACCAGTAGAATTATCTTTTTCTGACAGGGCATCTACTTCAATAGCCCTGTTGTTTGCTGTCCACAGACATGGACCAGACTACCAATTATGAGTACTTTCTCTCATTATTACCAATGAGAGTTTGGAGGACAGACACACACTGGAACCAGCTTACAAACACAGCAAGCAGCCATAAATCACCATAACTCTGCCCCCAAACACACTCCCATTGAGCTACAGTTCCGCTTACTATTATAATAACTCTTATTGCTGTGAAATATGGAGCCTGTATTCATACCTGCCCTTAGCCGAAAACAGACAGGGGCAGAAATAAGGCATTAAATATTGAAGTGTAGACCATTAGGAGTTTCCTCTCAGCATTCTGACGTGCCATTACTCTCCGTGACAGACTGTAAGACTATCCCTTTTCCTTTGTTCAACACATTTCCTGAAACCCGCCGGTGACAACGTCATCACCTTTAATGAGCTTTCAGCCGAAGTCTTCAAGATCATAGCTCAAGCACTTTTCTATTTCGCCCACTGTAACGTAGGGGAAGATGTTGAAATGTTTATATTATGACCAGAAGGAACAAAAAGAACAGTAACGTCTCTTGCTTAAGTCCTGCTGTGAGCTGTTGAATCATAAATAGTGCTTCATCTTGACCTGAAATTGCAAGTGACGCTTCATTGAGGTACTATCTATTTCTGATGATTTGTTGCCAACATTTGCAGCACTGAAAACATCAAGTGAATCTTCTGTTTAAGGCAAAGTTTTAGACTTGTGCCACACTGTAATATTCATCTACATCTGTCTGTTCTAACATACAGAACATGTACATGCCTAAAAGACAACCATTGCTGAAATGTTACTGCCTACAACATCATATGTGTGCTTCTTTTTAGATAAAGGGAAAATTTAATTCCTCTATCAGGGGATATTTGAAATATACTCTGTCTAAAATTATGAAGTGTGATGGGTCCCATGTGATGCAAAAATAATGAGAAAACAGGGAGTTTGAGCTAGATTCTATTCATTAAAAATATTACGGGAGGAAGTTCAAGGTGGTTTCTGCACAGATAATTCCCCTTTTCTCTACTAACAACATTAGTAGAGAAAAGGGGACATTTTTTTCCAACATTGTTTTCAGAGCTTTATACAGTATCTCAAAAAGTCAAGGCTAAATTTTGAAAGTTCAAGATTGTAGAATCTTCAGTGAAAAGTAGTTCCTCATTTTCTCCAACATGTAAGTAGGTTAGTTTGTGTGCTTGTGGAAATCCTGTTGGTTCCATGTGTAAAGTACAATGAGGCAACTAACATCAAAAACATGCAAAATACATTTTAATTTATTTCATGTACTGTATTATTCACTTCAAAGCCAGTCTATTAATTTTTGCCACAAGTAGTAATAATTACATGATAATTGTAAATGCTTGAACAAGCAGCAAGTGCAATAGCTGGAGTTTGCATAGACATACATGTGCTACACTAGGTTCAGTCACAAATTTCCTGCTGTATGTGCTAAGCTAACATGATGTTTGGTGGGACTTGTAGTGAGAACTAGTCTGAAGTATAGTACAGTTTTCTGATATTTTTTTTTTTCCACACCCAAAATCTCCTGGACCTGGAGAATTACATCAAAGTGTCAAAGACTGCAGTACTGTCAGTGTCCTCTGGGGGCTAGTTCCAGACATTAGTCCATCCTGGACTCCCATGTTAATCGTCCAACTTTAGTGCAGAAATAAACAGGTCTCTATAGTTTATGCCACTGTGAATGCTGTTCAGTGGGTGAACTTTTATGTAACTTTCCTTTTTAGAGATGCAGTCTACAATGTCGGGAAACTAGCTATCAGCCCATTGATTGATTGTTTGGATCAATCTGCTGTAAATGATAAAACAGGTGGCGTGCCAGTCGCCTTGACTTACAACCTCATAGCTCACGAGCTCATGCACTCACTTGCACGTCTGAAAATCCCCATAGCAGCAGCTACTACGGAGCTAAGAACTGTAGCTTATGTAAACACAGGATGAGAGACATTTCAGATTCCTTCAACATCTGGTGCTGGTAAAAAAAAAAGGACATACTAGCTTGACAGCTGTGAGGCTGTAATCCAAACTGATTGGCAGGTTGCCTGTTTTTTGTTTTTCACTTGAATTTTTATTATTTTTAAACAGGGTACAGAACATACAAACAAAAAAGCTTGAAATGCTGCTGCTTATTCATAATTCTTAGTCCATTCACATGTCGCTAAAATGGCCTTTATACATTGTCAATTTCTCCCATTTCTTATCCAGCTGTGCTTCTTTTAGTCTCAGTCCATGGGTTAGTTTTTCCATTGTAAAAATTTCTTCTATGATTGCCTGGTATTGGTCCTTTGTGGGTAGATCTACCTTGTACCTTGCAGTTCCTTGCGATTGCTTTTTTACTTGCTACTGGTAATATTTTGATATCTGTCATTTCCCATCACACAGTCATTAGTAAAATTACAGAGGTAAAAAACACAACAACTTATAGGAATCTTATGTCCAAATATTTGTTCCAACATTTCACTTATCATTGACCAAAACACAGTTATTTTTGGGTGATTCCAAAAAACATTGACATTATAAGATCCACATTCTCTCCAACATTGATTTAATTGTTTGCATTTTCCAGGCAAATTCCCTCCATATCCACAAACTGGTGGATGTGTGTAAGTTGTACATATTTGTACAATCTGTCTCTTATATATTTGGTTGAATAATATCATTATTGTTTAATACTTTGTATAGTATTGAAGTCTATCTCTTATTGTCTACTTGGTAAACTTTGGTTATGATTTTAATCACCCCATTCACTTCCTTGGTGGGACCTGCCTGGATTTAAATGAAATTTATTTGAACCCTCACGAGGATTAAGGGGTAGAAAATGGATGGATGATTTGATTTGACCTTCATTTAACCAGGCAAACCATTAAGAAACATTCATATTTACAATGGCGGTCTGGTAATAGGCAGAAACTCTCGAGGATAGGGGAGGAGTTAAAAAGGAATAACAATAAAAGTAATAACAATAACAGTAAAGAGATTTTCAGCACATACAAGCATAAGAATTTACATGCAACAGTATTTAAGTCATGTGGAAAAGCTCAAACAGGTTGATGAAGTGGCCACATATAAACATATAAACCAAATATAAACAGCAACACACAAAAGCAGTTCACGCCATAGTCTTTGGTGTTAGGTGATACAAACAATAGTATCTAAGCAACTTGGACACTGCCATAGAAGTTTAATATCAGCTCTATTTGTTACAATTAAGGAAATGATAATATGAGCTGATGTTTTTCTATCATATTAAACAGGTCTTTTAATTAATTAAGGGCTGTCGTTCTTCTGGAAGCGTTTGAAGATGATGGGGCAAGAGCTGCTGTTTGCCCCAAACATTCACAGTGGCAGCAGTGAAGCCAAACACTTTGTTTGGCTTCAGATGTGGTGGTTTGAGTTGGGAAAAACTATGTAGTTGAAGTGTTAGGAATTTACTGGCCTGTAAGTTTGTCTCTTTAATGTTTTTTACTGGCTCACCAGGAGGCAACTCATCCATTCACGTCCTTTCACTGAGGCACTGCTGACTGAAAGAGAGACTATAAGGAGGTAATGAGCAAGAGATTGCAGAGTGAAAGCCAGGCAGGGAGGCACATAGAAGCTGAAGACGGAGAGAGAAAGACATGCAGAATTAGACAGACAGGGGCAGAAAACACTCAACTGAAAGAGAAGCAGAATAGAAAGACACCCAGAGCACTTTCCATGTTACTACACAGTGCCATATCCCTGCAACGCAGGCAGCTCTGCGGGCCAAACAGTGTTTTATTCATGCAAAAGCCGTCACAAAAAAGTGCTGGGACTCAAGGCTGTTCAGGCTGTTGCTTAATTATTCATCAAGCAGAGAAATGTATCCTGATTGAAGTTGCTTTGAACTTAGGGCATCATTTTTCACAGCTGTTTCTTCTCTTTTTTATTTATTTTTTTCCAACTGTGTGTAATGTGCCGCCAAACCAAGTGGTATCTCACAACCCTCTTTCCCACTGGGACTATGACTGTTAATTTATACCACTTTCTATTATTTATCATGTAAAAACATTTTCATGCTAAATTAAGCCTTCATAGTGCCTTAATAGCCAGTAAGTTATGCCCTGCTGCTTGGGCATTGTCTTTTGTCCCAGTTCTTAACCTCGAGAAGTTCTTCACAATAGTTCATTTTTGACATATTATACAATGAATGAGTTATTACAGTACTGTTTTATCTGACCAACCTTTTTACTGCTCTGTCATGTTTTTCTAATTCTCTTTGGTGATTCTCCCTCAGTAGACAATGTGGAATGTTGTCAAAAAATGTCTTTGTGAGACTTAGATGGATGCATGTACTGTTCACACACTTTGTTATACAGTGGTATTAAAAGTATTTGCCCCTTTTCTGATTCTTTATTTTCTGCAAATTTGTCACATTTTACATCATCACATAAATTTTAATAGTACGCAAAGATAACAATACAAAATGCAATTTTTAAATGGTGATTTCATGTATTAAGAAATAAAACTATACAAACCTATCTGGTCCTATGTGAAAAAGTATTTGCCCACATTGTTCTGGAGGAATTTTGCCCACTCTTCTATGCAGAACTGTCTTAATTCAACCACATTAGAGGATTTTGGAGCCTGGCCAGACTGTTTGAGCCCATGCCACAGCATCTCAATTGGATTTAAGGCTTGACATTAACGTCTAAAACCTTGATTTAGTTTTCTGAGCCTTTCGGAGGTGGACCGGCTAATGTATTCCATATCATTGTCCTGCTGTTTACCCAAAGGGCACTTGAACTTCACAAATTGATGGCTTTGTTGACTTTTAAGATTTAGGCAGAAGAATTTATGGTTCAATTTTGGCAAGTCGTCCATGTCTTCAAGCAGCAAAGCAGCCCCAGACCATCACATACCACCACCATGTTTGACTGTTGACATAATGTTCTTTTTTGTGAAATCCTGTGATAGTTCTACACCAGATGCAAATCGATGCACACCTTCCAAAAAGAGCCCTGCGATGAACTGGTGACTCATCCAGGGTGTACCCTGCCATCGCCCTAAGTCAGCTGGGATCGGCTCCAGCACCCTCCCTGACCCTTGTGAGGGCTAGAAGACGGATGGATGGACCTTCCAAAAAGTCCTACTTTAGTGTCACTAGTCCACAGAATATTTTCCCAAAGGTCTCATTAAGATCTTATTTGCCAAATGTGAGATGAGCGTTTGTGTTCTTTTTTGGTCAGGAGTGGTTTTTGCATTAAAACTCTCCCATCAATGCCATTTTCATCCAGTCTGTTTCTTGCTGAATCATGAACACTGACCTCAACTGAAGCAATTGAAGTCAGCAGGTCTTTACATGTTGTTTTCACTTCTTGTGTGACCTCCTGGGTGAGTTATTGATGAGTAATATTGGCAGGTTGGCCACTGCTGGGAAGGTTTACCATTGTTCGAAGTTTTCTCCAATTGTGGATAATGGCTCTCACCATGGTTCATTGGAGTCCCAAAGCCTTCAAAATAGCTTTGTAACCTTTTCCAGACTGATAGATACTGTATCTTTTAGCTTTACATCTGTTGCTGATTTTTCAGATCACGACATGAGTTACTTTTTGACATCTTTTACCCAACTTCACTTTGTCAGACAGGTTCTATTTACTGTAAGTGGCAAGAGCAGGCCTGGGTGTTGGTAGTGAAACTGAATTCCAAAAAATG
>JAQQAE010014904.1:0-11337 GCA_029823295.1 Pseudamia nigra
GTGTACCACATACTGACTTCGAACCGATTTTACCGTAAGCACAAACCAGGAAAAATCCATATATAAGGCGCACTGGACCTTCAATTTTTGAGAAAATTAAAGGATTTTAAGTGCGCCTTATAGTCCGAAAAATACAGTAGGTCAAAGTGCAATAGGTACTGTTACTTCAGTACAGGCGTTGAGTACTTCTTGCACTAGGGGTGACTGGCGTGATAGACAGTAAGATGGCACAAACTGTGACCAGAGTAAAAACAGACTTCCAGCTCTGTGTCGGTCCTGATTTAGGGACGTTCATCTTGGCTCTCTTTTATGTGCAGCATTTCTTCCTCTTCTTGCCCGCAGTCTAATGTGTTTAGGCACATCTGTCTCCTACAGATGGCTGGTCTACAGAGAGAAATGAGAAATGTCTGTGTAGTTCACTAAGGCAGGCATCTCAGGTGGGCCTAAGAGCTCTGCACATTGTAAAAAGGCAGCCGTGGTAAAGCTGTAATGTGCCCGAGGAAAACGAAGCTTCGGCTGGATCTCAAAGTCATGGCTTGAAAGCAAAAATGAGTCGTTTTTTTGGGGGGCCTTTTTCTTTTCAAAGACTGTATATACCGGAGCGAAAACAAAATTCAGGGATACAGTATTGAAACACCTCCAGTCCACAAACCCCCGTGTTTCCATTAAACCACTGCAGTGTGACCTTGCTCCACCTCTGCTACAGCTGGAAGCACTTCACTCGCAGCAGTCCAGTCCAAGTTTATCACTTCTGAGGGATTGAGACAGATTTGTCAGTGGCAGCCTTTGGCTCAGCTGCCCTGAGGTAGAGCTCGGGTGCATACCAGATATCATCAGCCTGTTTAGCTAACCGTCCAGGAACCTGGTGGGTCCAAGCCTGACCCCCGTGTTCCATATTCATGTGACATTCTGCGCTGGTAGCCTGCCAAAGCTTTGTACATCCACTCCCACAGCCTTGATCCTATCCCCTGAATTTAAAACAGCCCCACGCTGAAATGTATAACAAGAACTAAGGGAATGCAGTTGTTTGAGTCCAGTATCTGATCTCCACCAACTGGGGTTCGGTTGGAAAAAGACATCCTCTTCTTTTAGGCCACCATGGGACTGCAACATAAAGCTAACATTCAAGTTACAGCACTTAGATGGACACCGTGTCTGCCTTTCGGGGCCGCACAATAAAAAGAAAGCATTAAGACTTCGTGGGTGTGCGTGTACTGATCGTGTTTGTTGAACCAAATTGACTGATTTCAAAAACGGTTGCAAACGTTTGATATAATGCAAGTATACAAGTCAACAAACTTCAATTCAGATATGTTAATGCATTACGTAACATATCATGAAGATAAATTTAGCAATGTGTTAAATCTTTACAGGATATTGACGCTAGTGTCCTTCTCTACACCTGAACAAATTAGGCAGTGTTTCACTAATTACCAGTATGTGCAAAAGTTGGTACCAGTAATTGCCATTTATTGACATTAGGTTTCAAAACTGGTGATCCTAGCTTTGCAGAAAAATCAGTCCTATTGAGCTTTTTTTTACAGTTAGATTGATGGTTACTTCCTCATTTATTGACCACTCAGTTTGAGTCTGATGTTCATTGATTCAAAAGTATTTATGTACATATTTATTTGTTCACCTGAATGCTTAGTTTAAGCGTCCCATCCTGAAAAAATCCATCTTTATTGTGTTTTCAGGTTTATATAGACTTTGTGATGTAAAATAAAAGCTGTGTAAATATGAACTGGCTACTGTCAGTCCTGTAAAATCCTCGCAACAATATGGACAACAGGAAAAACAATCCATTTTGAAAATTGGTGATTTGTGGGATCGTAAGTCGAAACCAATCATAATCAAAATAAAATGCATTGAGCCTGCCCCCAAGTCCGTAGACTTCTGTGTTTTGGAACAAGGGTAACAAAAAGACTGTAAACAAGTGGAGGAGCATTTTGGGCCAAAGCTAATTTAAAATGGTCTGAGGCAAAACTCAAAACTATTCTGTGGTCAGATGAATCAAAATTTGAAATTCTTTTTGGAAACCATGGACGCCGTGTTCTGTGAACTAAAGAGGAAAGGAACCACCTGGCTCTTTGTCAGCGGACATTTAAAAGTCTGCATCTCTGAGTGTGGGGTTGCATTAGTGCCTATGTCGCGGGCAGCTTACACGGAGAAACGCACCATCAATGCTGAAAAAGACATAGAAGATTTAAAGCAACATACAGTATGGTCCATCCAGACAACGCCTCTTTCAGGGAAGGCCTTGCGTATTTTGGCAAGGCCATGTTAAACCACATACTGAATTCATCATAAGAGCATGGCTTCACAGGAGAAGAGTCCGGGTGCTGAACTCGCCTGCCTGCAGTCCAGACTTTTCAACAACAGAAAACATTTGACAAAAATCCATCAACAAAGGCCCAGGACTGTTGAGCAGCTGCATCAGATACATTCCACAACGCTCCTCCTTAAACTCCAGCAACTGGTCTCCTCAAATCCCAGACGTTTGCATACAGTTGTAAAAAGAAGCGGGGATGCTACACAACAGTAAACACTGTGTGTGGTTTTTCTTTCTGTCCGCTGGACTGCAAATTTGGTTTGAAGACGTTTCGCTACCTATCCAGGGGGCTTCTTCAGTTCTAGCTAGTCTCATGCAGGCATCCAGCATTTGTCCTTTGTGGCTCAGGACTCCACCCTTTCATCCTAAAACATGCTAGTTTCACCTGGGCCAGGGTCGTTACAGAGTTGTTAGGCTCCCTGTCCCTGAACAAAGCAGGGGTTTGTTCCCCCCTCAATTCAGAGAGCGTCGTTCCAGATTCACAAAAATGACTTCCTTAACTCCTCGCTCAAACCACCTATCCTCCCTGGCCGAGATCCAAATGTTATTGTCCTTAGGATACCCTGACCTGGATGACTGAGAACCTTCACAGACAATGGTAAACACTGCGAGCTAATATTTTCCCTGAAATGGTAAAATGTCTCGATTTCAACATCTGACATATTGTTTAAGTTGTATTGGGAATAAAATATGGAGATTTGCAAATCATTGCATTTTGTTCTTATTCACATTTTACACAGCGTCCCCACTTGTTTGGAGTTGGAGTGGTAAAAACCAGCCTGATTTTAAGCTTTATGAAAGTGCATTGGATTCATTCCGGCAGAGAAGTGGTTGTATGTTTCTGTCTGACTATCACGGCCATCCGTCCCTCCCGACTAGAGACCACGTACGTAGATACATTCGTTCCCGCTCCTTTGGGTGTACTCACTCAGCAGCTGGCAGCGCAGGACCTGCAGGCTTGTCTTCATGGTATCATGTGGTCCGGCTCCTCCTCCACAGTGCTCATGGTTCTCTGGTAGTGACAGACACAGCGAGAGGGAGAAAGAAAAGGTAAGATGAAACTTAAAGCTCGGGTATATCAAAATCACATTCACGTCATGCATGGTCAGGTATCATATACTGTGATTATGTCTGGGGATGTGAGAGTAGAGCACAGCTGACAAAAGGCAGACAAGACTGTGCAGCCTCGACAGTTTAATTCTCGTAACGACTGCCAGACGACAGATACACCTCTCGCAGTGGATAATATGAATTACACACAACTTGGAGTCCACAATAAAAGAGCAGGTTGGAGTGCAGTCATGTTCAGGCTCAGCTGCTGGGATTCAAATCGGCGCTGGCATCCTGCAGGCTGTGCTGGTCAGTAAACCCAATTACAGAGCATTAAACATTGACCAGTAAGCCTTGTTCTGAGCGTCTGTCAGTGAGACAAGTACCTGAGGGTGTGCTTTAGCAGCACGACTCACTGATGGCCCTCTGTTAAATTAAAGGGCACACACGAATCATTCACTAGGAGGACAGTGGTCATGAATGTGTGCATGTTTTCCTCCCCGTCTAGAAACGCCCTTGGAAAACACATGCAGTCAGTGCTTGCCAAAAAAATCCACATAATACTTTGAGAGGAGCGCATTACCTCGTACACACACACCTATGCGACTTCCACCCTACCTGCATGACTAATCTATTCCGGGTGTGACATGTGAAATTGGATTTGCGCCCCCCCAAGATCTGGGGTCTGGCTCCAAGTGACCTCCTGTTTATGTGGGAGATGTGTGCGAGGAGAAGGGCAGACAGCAAAAAACTAACTGTACTGATCCTTTTATAAGCTTTATTTCCATAGATGCAGCCTGGCTATGCAGACAGAGAGGAGGCGACACAGCAATACTTACATTCTGTTACAGTATGTCACCATTTTAACCCCTGTAAGTTCCACAATGTTGTAAATATGAGCCTCCCAAGCACAGAAGATGTTAAGATTTTTGAATATATATCGGTTTGTAATTTCTCCTCCTATTATTGCACATAAATAAACAATGAAAGGGATGAAAACTGTAATTCAAGGTAACAAAATTGGCTATCAAGGCACACTGTATGATGACATACATATGCAATCTTGTTCAAGTGCTTAGGAAATGAAAACAGAGGTGCTTACTGCTGCTTCACTAAAGTTAATTCACAGCATTTGCCTATATTAATGTGGGATGTGTTATAATGTAGTGCTGGTAATTGCAAAAGAGATGAGGCTGCAAGATTAGATCAGAAAACGAGTTTTTCCCTCACTTCACATCTAAAAAATCACACATGCAGCACCTGTCACTAATGCAACCCCTGCATCCGGCACCGTTATGCTGCAGTGGTAGCAACTGCCTCCCAGTGCTTTAATTTCTGTTAGCACCATTTTCCTGGTCTAATAAGCTCTACAGTACAATGTGAAGAGATCAGCGGAGCCTCTCCACGGTGATTACACTTCATCAGCTTTGCCGGACTAGTGCAGGCTCACACACTCTGTAATCTGTGGTGGGGGGGGGGTAAGAGGTAGCGATGGGAGGCAAGGCACTGATGAGGAGTATTTCCTTTATACTTGTTAGTGCAGAGGTGTTTGTTGAAGGAAGCTGTAGGAACAAAAGGCTGCTCAGACCTCCTGCTGCAGAGCTGAATCACAGTTCAGCCCACATGCAGGTAAACGATAATGAAGGATGACAGTGAGGCTCAAACACACTACATTTGCTTCCTGTGCACAAGTGTTGACAATAAGGCTGAGTGATTCAGCATTGCACAGCATTTCAAAGTGGAGAATACTGCACCAGAGGCTTACATTTTAAAAAATCGTATTTTGAGGAAAGTTATTGTACCTAAGTCATTCTCAAGAAGATCCACAATTTACTCTATACAATATAAAACACTTAGGTTTCTGAGTAGTAAAGAGAATGTAAGTGAAGTACAGTGAATGCCATCAGCGCTCATCGTGGGTCAGTGTTGAGATGCGCTATAACCACCTGTCACCACTAGGATATGCCGACCCACCATTCTCATGCATCACACCGTTTAAAAAAAATTGTTTAAGTTAAAATATTTGTTTAAATACACTTTAGCTTTTACGGGAAAAACATTTTAAATCTGTTATTCGTCACTGAATCTACCTGCAATGTATCTACGGGCAGTTAAAACAGGAGGCAGGGAAAACAAAACAAAGCGCTGGCCTCATCACAAGCAGTTAGCCAAGCCCTCTTCTCAAACCAGCTTCTTGAAAAAGACCGTATACAATTTCTGTCTCTATCTTGGGTTCGTTGTTTGACATGGATGTCTGGCTGGTCGGAGTATTTAGGGACAGAAGCAAATTGGATTTCCCCATGATGCAAAAGTTGATCCTCCGACTGACTGTAAGCAAAACCGCGTGCCGCTGTGAATTTCTGTTTCTGGGATGTGGAACTGTGAACCAGCAACCCAAAAGGCGCAGGTGCTAGGTATAATTTTGCCCTCCAGCGTTCTATCTTTTGTATCGGAAGGGGGGCAACTGCGCATGCACTGTTTATCGTCTATGGTAAAGATTTTTGAGCCCCAGAGGAGCAGAAAATATATTACTTGATTATTCACTCACCGAACATTTTTAAAGTACATCTGAATGCAGGTTATACATGGTACCCATGGTCTGTATAACATTTATTTGAATGTTCATGTTTTGTACATTTTTTGTGAGATTCTTTTCTTGTTCTTCATGTGAAACGGGTGCGGCGGTGCCATCTATTGATGGGTCACCACTGGAGAAAACATATCTTTATGACCATTCTGATCATGTCAGGAAATTAATTCAAATAAGGTTACCTGGACTGATTCTCACCATTAAGAATAAGAATCACTAAATCATGACATTATTGTACAATTAACATTATCTGGAATTATATATCACATGTGGCACAAACAGCAAAATGATCATACACTTTGATAATTAGTTAAATAACTAGCCAGATTTCATACGAAGAATATCATGATATTTCTACATCTTGATATTTTAAAGGACTTGGAGATGATACTAAACACTAAAAAAATGTTTTTTGAGCCATAAACTGAATTGTGGCTTTATTGAAGTGAAACATACTGTATTAATACTGGTGATACTACACAGGAAATGAATCTTTATGTGAACATCTACGTTTTATAGGTGAAAATGACTCATACCTGTAATAAAACCCCTCTAATGAACAGCCTCTTTTAACCTTATAGTCCTGTTTCCGTCGACTGGTTAATTTGTTTTGTCAATATGAAAACAAAATAATATATCAAAAACAGCACAAGATATCGAATTACTTTTTAGTAGGGGGAATGTGACATGTTTAAAGGCCCTTCAGGTCTTCACTTCCAGGACATGATGAGAAAAAGTATTGGAAATAGACTAAATAAACTTTTCTTAGGTGGTAAAAACCAGCGCAAACACGTCGGACTAATTGTTTCAGACCATAAGTGCCTCCAAGTGTCCATGAAGTACTCCCGTCTCACATCCACATCCGGACGTTCAGGCACTATTCACCCTGTTCTTACTCTTTTGTAAGGTGCCTAGATGCATCACAAACATCCATATCTACACACCCACAAATGCATTCATAAACATCCACACACAATTAAAAAATAATGAATAAATAACAGGTTAAAATCAGAATATGGTAAGATCAGTTGCAGATTCCAGGGAAAACTTCACATGCCAGGTAAAATATTGCAATTTCAATTAAAGTCACTTTTCAAACTCATGTAGAAGGCGGAGTTGAAATCAGAACAGGGGTATAATTACACCTTGATAAACACATGAGCTTGTCTTTTGATGCAGTCTTGCCAGGACTCATGAACGGCTGCTATTGGATGCATATGTGGCAGATAACCTGGCTAAAATGCTGCTTTTATACACAATCATGTTACTGACCTGTTACCAGGTAACCTAATTAATTGTCAAATGCTCCTACAGTTGTTTCTGGTTTGTGCCAATCACTTTTCCAGCATGTTGTTGCCCCCGTTCCAACTTTTTTGAGATGTGTTGCTACCATTAAATTTAAAATGAGGTAATATTTTCCATGAAATGGAACAAAATGTTGTTTTGTTCTGGGTTTATGAGATTTGCAAATCGTTGCATTCTGATTTTATTTACATTTTACACAGCGTCCCAATGTTTTTGGAGTTGGGGTTTTATATTTTCCATCAGAGCGTGCTCCTACCAAATACTATTTTTTAAACATCAGGTTGTTTCACATCTGAAAAGCCACGAGGATGTCAACAAGTATTCAAGGCTGACAACAGATTTGCAGTGGCACTGACGGGAATAAAATGAAATCTTTCATCTGTCTCGTAGCAGAAGGTTTTGCACATTTAAATGTAAAAATGCACCGAGCAGCTGTTGTTGAAGAGCAGTGGCAATAGTGTTTACAGGCAAAATGCACAAAACAGCTGCAGTTTCTCACCTGATTTACAATGGCAGTTATTGCAAGAGATGAAAAAACAAAAAAAAGAAGAAGACGGCCATGGCAACTGAGATGCATGCAGATGGCAGCCGTCACCATGGCAACCCTGAAAGTACACACATTATATTCAAATTCATTCAAAAGGACATTTTGGGGCTCAAAGTGAATTAGGAAAAAAAAAAAAATAATAATAATAAAAAGGAACAGAATTGATAAAATTGTCACTCAGCAGAGACTCGGTGGAATCTGCGCGTCTAGGATTTAATCAGAGCTTTGTGTCCGTGGTCCGGCTGACAAGCCCGGGTCCCTGCAGGTCCCGGATTGAATAGTGTGTCTGGAGGCAGCGCAGACTTGAGGCCAAAGCCAAGGTCACCCGAGACCCTGCAAGAAAACAAGGCTGTCACTTCATCTCCGTGTGACTCCAGCCGCGGGGACAACAATGCTTTTAATTTTGGATTTCCCTCTATTCTGCTGCTATGTAGAGGCACCGGGGCAGCGGGTTGGCCGCCGGCCCTCAGAGCTTTTCCCTAACGAAAGAGCAGGAGGGAAGGGAAGTGTGGGAGCCGATGACAGTTGTGTGATCTACGGTATCGTACTCGCATACGACGGCCAACCGATCACCAGGACCAGGCGTCGCAACAGCTGCAGCCGTGGCTTTTCTCCACGCTCCCATGCTTCGGTTTCTAGTTCAGTGGGAGGGAAAGGGTGCAGACGGAAAGACGGAAAGAGAGGAGGGGTTGAAGCTACGTCGTGACTGGACAGACGGACGCAGCAAAAAAGTGACCAGGAGAGTAACGATACCTGTGGTCATGCATTCAAATATGGCTGTCATCATCTCCTCGCCAGAGAAAAATACCATACAATTTATTTTCATAATTAACATTTTAAACCAGTTGTCATCAAATCAATAGGTCTTTGAGGTTTAAAGGCCATTTTTGTTTTGGTTTGACCACTGCTAGTTTTAAATTATTTGTGAGACATGCAACCAAAGATGCAAAATGAACAAAATGTGAAGGATGCAATAAGATATAAATGTCATACACGAGAGTGAAAACTATTTTAAAGAATAGAACAAGAGAGAGCATATTAAAATGCAGCAAGACAGAAATAAAAACAGAAATAAAAGTGCAAAAGCACAGAACTGAGAAAAGGTGCAACGAGGTGATGACGAGGTAAAAGACAAAAACAATGAAAACGATGTAAAAGTCGTAGAAATGATCTAAAGATGCAACATTCCCATAATGTGCCATAATGAGAAAATCTACCTCTACAGGGGTCACAGGGGCGGGGCTAAAGACCTCCGTGCTATACAATTACAACTCAGTGCAAGTGACTGTAACACACTGAACCGCATACTGCTGCTGAAAACTACACGCAGCACATACAAGTTCATTCCACAGCTCATGTCCACGTGCCTAAATGCGTTGAACCGCTGCCATGTGATTGGCTGATTAACTATTTATGTATTTAATAAAGTGGGTGGCGAGCGTGCGACCAAGTTTGGCAGATTCATGTGGCACAAAAAAACCTCTGAGACTGCACGATTTCTCCTCTGTCACCATAACCCGGCGAAGTCAGTTATTAAAAACATCTCCTTTCATCTTTATATCATAACGGGGGAGGGGAGGTCAGTGTGAGTGTTGTGCCTCATAACACACACACACAAAAAAAACCCCTCCATTCCATCAGTAGCGTCTCCGCTGCACCAGAGCAGACGACCCAGGGTTACTGTGGTTTCATTGCTCATTTTATGTCGTACACAACCGACTTCCCTCATCATCTCCACCCATCATCCGCCGCCACCCAGGGGACCTCTACGCTCCATTCTTCGTTTGCTGTTGTTTTACCCTTTGATGGAAAACAGTCCCTGATAGTTGGTCTCGGTCCGTGTGTTTTCTCGGCTTGTGTTGATGAAGCCTGGAGGAGGTTGTGTCCGTGACTCAGGAGGATGATTTTACCTCTGGGCTGTTTACGCCAACTCGGTGACCTTGCATTCCGACTAACTTCCTGCCACTGGTCACCAAAGGACCAGAGCTTATTGTGCAACGAGTCAGAGCTGCTTCGACTATGAACAATGTTGTTATGAAACTATTTTTACGTCAGGAGTGCGACTCCGGACCTGAGCACTTCTGCTGATCGCCTGTAGGGCCAACGCGTTTCCAGCTCAAAAATAAATGTGGCATCTCCTCGAGACCATACGTTGCCATAGTATCACAGCTACAGTAATTAAATGCACATATCAGAAGACCGAATGTGCATACAGCAGCTTCCACAACAAATAAAAACAAAATATTCAAGAAAATAAAACCAAATGACCGAACAAGGCAAGAAAATGAGTTTAAAATGGGCAAAATAATCAACAAGCAAAATGGACAAAAATGAACAAATGTAGAAAATGAACAAAAGTGAGCTAGATGATGAAGAAAATGAACAAAAATAAACAAAATAATATAGAAAATGTACAAAAATTAACCTAATGAACAAAATGAACCAAGCAATGTGGAAAATGAACAAAAGTGAACTAGATAATGAAGAAAATGTACAAAAATAAACAAATAATGAAGGATAAAAACAAAATAATAGAGAAAATGTGCAAAAATGAACAAAACAATGAACAAAACAGTGTGGAAAATGAACAAAGGTGAACTAAATAATGAAAATGAACAAAAATAAACAAAATACTGAATAAAATAAACAAAATAATAGAGAAAATGTACAAAAATGAACCAAATAATGAACTAAATGAACAAAACAGTGTGGAAAATGAACAAAAGTGAAGTAAATATTGAAAAAAAAACAAATAATGAAGAAAATGAACAAAAATAAACAGAATAATACATAAAATGTACAAAAGTGAACTAAATAATGACAAAATGAACAAAACAATGTGGAAAATGAACAAAAGTGAACTAAATAATGAAAAAAATAAACCAAATAATGGAGAAAATGAACAAAAATAAACAAAATAATACACAAAATGTACAAAAGCGAACCAAATAATGACAAAATGAACAAAACAATGTGGAAAATGAACAAAAATAAACAAAATGATTTACAAAATGGACAAAAACGGACCAAAAAATGACAAAATTAATAAAAACAATGTGGAAAATGAACAAATACAAACAAAATAATGAAGAAAATGAACAACATAATGCAAGAAATGTACAAAAATGAACAAAATAATACACAAAAGCGAACCAAATAATGACAAAATGAACAAAACAATGTGGAAAATGGACAAAAGTGAACTAAATAATGAAGAAAATGAACACAAATAAACAAAATAGTGGAGAAAATGAACAAAAATAAACAAAATGATTTACAAAATGGACAAAAACGGACCGAACAATGACAAAATGAACAAAACAATGTGGAAAACGAACAAATACAAACAAAATGATGAAGAAAATAAACAAAATAATGTAGGAAATGTACAAAAATGAACAAAATAATACACAAAATGTACAAAAGCGAACCAAATAATGACAAAATGAACAAAACAATGTGGAAAACGAACAAATACAAACAAAATGATGAAGAAAATAAACAAAATAATGT
>JAQQAE010014905.1:0-12226 GCA_029823295.1 Pseudamia nigra
TAAAGGGAAAATACAGTATTTGGATAGTTATTTAGAGATTTAAGGGGTATTTAGGGGGTATTAAAGGGTTAATTTCGATTTACGTGGAAATTCGGGTTACAACGCGACCGTAGGAACGGAACTTGTCCGTAACCCGAGAACTGCCTGTATACTGTATGTTATTGTGTGTCTTTTGAATTATCTCTAAATCTCTGAAGTGTCTTTGACTACTTTGAAAAGAAATCTACAGATAATTATCATATGTCTTCTATACAGATATCAGCAGTATTATCACTTCTGTTATCAGGAATTGTATTTACAGGTGTGTATGACAGATTTTATGCATATTACCGGTATGGAAGTTATTATAGCTTTGACATTTCTATTACTTTTTATATTTTATTCCATGTTTTTTTTTTATTTCTCCTTAGCTTTAGTTAGTTTCACAAGTGTTTAGGTATTTTGATTGTGAGTAATTTAGTTTTTATACAGCTTTATATAATGCTGCACAATTAATGAAATTGTAATTATGATATTAGCTTGTAAAATTATGTAATCACTAACAGTTACAAGGTGCGGTTTAACGATAATTTAGTGTTATCTGATTGCAGCAATGGAAAAAAAATGTAATATACTGAACAACTCAGCAGAGTTTGTTTTTAAATAATGCAAAATGAAGTCAGATTTTTTTTTTCCATTTTTATTTAAATCCCATATTTTTTGTAAAGTTTATGCCATTTTATGTTTGTGTGTTTGACTTGGCATGTCTACCTGAGTAATGTGCATTTTCTACAATATCTAAGCAAATGCTGTAGACTAAAATTAAAATGGCAGCTACAGTATTGTCCACAATAATCACATTTGAACTATGACGCCATAGTTCAAGAGTTCATTTTAGATTCTAACGTATTTGAAGAAAAACAAAGGTGATTTTACCTGCCATTGCTTTCCTTTAGTTCATATTGCTCTGTTCACTGCACTTTGTATTGCAAATAAAAATAAAATAAAATAAAAACTAATTTATATGCAATAAAATGTGCAATAACCCTGACACATTTCAAAAAGCAGACCTTTTAGTTTTCCATACTACCGCTGGGTCTGGTGCTATTAATTGTCAAATAGTGATCTTTTACAGGGCCCGATTTGTGCAGACAATTCAGTTTTTATAAACCAATTATCTCTCAGCTGATCAAGTTAGCTGGGCTAATCTGTCTGTGGCTCGAGAGATAACACGATCATCATGTGGTAAAATAATGCACTTTTAATGGCGTGCATTGATGCTGATATCTGTAATCCCAGCAACAGATGTGCGATTCATGTTTTCCACACTGACTACATTTTCATGTCTAATAATATTCTGTTTTTCCCTGTATTCTCAAAAAGATAATTTCCCAATAAGTTGTTTACAAGTCAATTAACATGAATCTTCCACTCAATATTCCTGTTTATGTAGATGCAGCTGTTCATACACCCAAAATAAACGGGAATTTTTCAAAGTTATTCACTAGCGGCAGGCTTTCTGTTGGTAAACTCAGCCTAACAGTTTAATTTCTTCAAACATCACCATAAATACAATAGCACACATGTAAATTTCAATGTTGATTTTAATGTTTTTAACATATTAATGTATTTCTTTTATTCTGTGATTTTCTTAATGTATTTCTATGCTTTTTGTAAAGCACACTGAGATGCTCTGTGTATGATTAGTGCTATACAAATACCTAAAGAAGTCAGATTTTGGATATTTAGTAGCCCTTTTTATATCCTCTGTTAGGTGTGTTTTTCAATTAACTTGTGTCTCTGTCTTTACCACCACTGGCCTAAACCTGTAAATGAGATGCATTTTCCGAATGTGCTCAATACATGTCCAGATAATCCACATAAATCCATAATAATTTTAGCAGAGCCTACAGTACATGTCTTATGCACAAATGTTGCCTTCAGGAAAAGGCCTGATTCAGAATATGCAAACACATTATCCTGTTTATACTGTATGATGCCTGTCAAATTCAAAATATGGTCAAATTTGTAATGGAAAGCACTCAAGATATCGCAGACCTCCACCAAGGGAGCTCAGCTTTTCAAAGTGAAAACCTACCATTATCATTTGACCTATGCTCATTTCCCTAATCCAAAAATAATATTCTTAAATGTATTTGACCCTCATTATTGGATTCTTTGATCATAAAAACCTACTATTAGCATTTGGAATCACGTACATATCATTATTAGTTCAATAATTCACCATAAATAATATTAACATAATGGTGGTTTTCTTCTGGATCTAACTCTGTAAATGTTGAAGATATGTCAAGTCTATGGACACATTATTGAGTCAGCAGACTTTCCATGACAAATTGGTGTCAGTTTCATGTCTATAGCTTCATTTACCACCTTACAGTAGCTATTTTTACTCAACCCCTGTAAGTATAGACATTCTGCATCACTACAATGGAATATTGTCCATATCTGGATCAAACTTTGTGATTTGGTAGGATCTATTATGATGTTATCCTATGTTTTTTTCTAAAATTTCTGGTGGTATTATCAGGATAAATGTTGAGTTTCTCCCCATCTCACAATAGTGAAGAATCCTTTAAAAATCCTCTGGATCCATCTTGTGCCATCTGATCTATCCTGAAAATTTCATCAAAATGCATGCATAACTTTTCGAGTTATGATTTGAACAAACAAATATATAAATAAATAAACTAACACTGACAAATACATGCACATAACCTCCTTGGCTGAGGTAATAATCATGGAATACTGATATACATGTAAACATAGTCATTGTGAGCTTCCTCTGGTTCTGTCCGACAAAGACACAGTGCAGTAACTCAACATCTGGTCAAAATTGAGTTCACACGAGAATTGGGCTTTGTGAAATCTGGTTTATTTTGACTCCATCATGTTCCATTGTACAGAAACTGAGGTGTCAGTTTTCCAGTGACTACCGAATCAGACATAAAGGAAAGCAAAATTAAAGCAACTTTGCTTTGTTTCCCCAATACTCTGACTTAAATTAGCAAAATTATATTTAAAAAAATAGGTTAATAAGAAGAACACTGAACAAAAATGAACAAAGTACTTATGAAACTGATCAAAATAACAAAGAAACTAAACAAAAATAAATAAAATAAGAAGAAAAACAAAGAAAATATTAAACAAATTATTTTTTTTTAAATGAGCAAAAGAGGACACAAATAAACTAGGGAGCTAAATACTGAAAATGAAGAAAAACAATAATCAAAGTGAACAAAAAGAAATTAAACTAAATAACAAGAAAACTGAACAAAACTGAACACAACAATCAAGAAAATGAACAGATTTAGATAGAAAAAAATAAAAAACAAATGAAATGAGACAAAGAATAAAGAGAAATGAACAAACATGCAAGAAAATGAATGAAATTACAATCCATTTGAATAAATATTGGCAAATGTGGAAGCAAAGTGAACAAAAAGAACAAAATTAAAATGAAATGTATAAAATAAACAAACTAAGGTGCGAAGCCAACAAAATAAAGTGAAAAAATGAACAAAATTTTTAAACAATTAAAATAATTAAGGCTAAAACAAAACTTGAAGCAAAAACAAGAAAAATTAATAAAATAAAATTTACCAAAATGAACAAAACAAGAAGCAACATGAAAAAGTATTCACAAAAATGCTACAAGAAACTTGAATAAAATGTGAGCAAATAAAGAAAGTGAAGCAATATAAACAAAACAAGAAACAAAATGAACCAAAAGAACAAAGATAATGCTAAACAAAAGAATCAAAACTCAGTTTCACTCTTTGCTGACCACTTGTTCTGTTGCTTATTTGATTTTTTTTTGTTCACAAAACCTTATGTTTCACAATATATGCTATGCACTTTTCCTGTTTGTGCCATTGATTCCATTGTGCAGTCTCCCTGGCACATGGTCCCAGAATGTCAGGATGACTTTAGTAGGTGTAATGGTCCTGAAGGAGTGCGTGAGGACAGTGATTGTCTATTTGTGACAAATCACAAACATCCAGAAAACCAAACAGTGTGTTATTGTTCTAAATATCTGAAAAGGGGCTGTGTGTTTTTACTGTTGTGAGTGAGAATTCTGATACCTTAGTAGTATTTTTAGAGCCCCAGATCTTATCTTGACAATATATTTCCTTTAAAGGGGGCATGCTGTACAAACCTGAATTTAATTTAATTCATTTTTCACATGTTCCTAGAATGTGTTTAAAATTTCAACGTAAAATACCACAGATATCTGTCATTCTACCATGTCTGTATACTCCTGGTTTTCAGCCTTGTTTCAGTGTTTGTTGCTGTCAATAGAATATAGTTTACTTGACCACACCATTCTCCTGTTTATGGCATGGATACCATCATATAGACTATCTGGCAGAATATCCCAGGATGGAAGGATTGATTTGGTGATTTTAATGGTTCCAATTGGGTCTGGAGGACTGACTGCAGACAGTGATTGTATTGTTGTGACATCACAAATATTCAGAGAGCCAAACATCTTGTTTCAGGACCAGTTATCTGAAAACAGGCTGTGTGTTCTCCTCCTTCAAGTAGGATTTTTGATAAAATAACATTACCTTTAGAGCCTCCACATTTGTTATAGTAGAAAAAAGACATTAAACCTTATTTTTTTCACAATATCCATCTACTTTAAAAGGAGACATATTGTTCTTGTTTTTATCAAGTTAATGAAGTCCTACATGGCTCCAGAGTACCACAAAGATTGTTGATTGTACCATGTGTGTAGTTATGTTCCATACAGGCTGTCATAATGTACATTTTTTTCTGTCTGTGCCATGGATACCATATAGACACCCTGCAGGTTGCAGGATCATCTAGGTGGTTGTGATGGTTCTAGTGGTCCTGGAGGACTGAAGGCACTGACTTTGTACTTGTCACATCACAACAGCACAAAAATCTTGACAGTTTGTTCAAGGTAGATGTAAAGCAACTGCATGTTTCCTCATAGAGTGAGTGGGTTGATAGTTCAGGATTATTTTCAGAGACTCCAATGTAATGCGAAAAGAAATGAAACCCTAATTTTCCATATGTCTCCTTTAAGGAAACAGGTGAAAATGGACCAGCCATTGTCTCAGACAGAGTGAGACTCAGCACCATGGACAGCGATACACACATTAAGAAAGGGTTAAACTCCCCAAAACACCTTGTCATCTAGCTTTAACGTGTTAGATTTAGGCTCCTTGAATGTAAGAGGCATTTGTTTGCATGAGGCTGCTATAGGTATGAGCTCGTCGCTGAGCTTCACGGCCTGGTGCGCACAGAAAGCCGCGCATGTTCCAGACTGCTAGTGTTTACCTTGGTAAATAAGATCCTCGGTCTCCAGGTCGAATCCTTCCCGGTGACACGTTCGCCACAGGCCGGAGATGGTGGAGTTAAACTGCCGACTGCAGTGAGACTCCATGGCAGACGCTGCGGTCATAAAATGCCGTTTAACCCTGATGAGAGCCCCCACATCTGGGCCGTTACCTTTCCTCTCCACACGTTTTGGAGGCATCTGGAGGGGGAGGTTGTGGTTTGAAATGTAGATATAACCTGGGTCGGTTCGCTTGTTGGCATATGTCTTACACCTCTCCCGGTGTGTTCTGGCATCCGTCTCATACCAATAATCGGTGCAAATCGCCATAGCGAGGAGCCCCAGCGCACAGAAAGCCAAGAAGAGCCCTGTGCTGGTTAATATTTTCATAGCGGCCATCTTCCCCCACTCGATGGAGAGCCCAAACAGTCGCGAGAACGTTCCTCCGTGGCTGTGGTGTCGGTACCGCGTGAAATAAATCACGACGGCACTCACAGCCTCACGCAGTCCAGGACTAGGTGCATGACGAGGGAAGGCCAGTGCTGTCTGGGCTCGATGCTGCGCGCTATTGTTGTGGTTCCCGTGGATGCAATGTTGTTCCCACCATCTGTTGTGGTACAGGGGGAAGAGGATGCTGAGAGGATCAGGGCCAGTGATGTAGTTCTCTCTCTCTCCTGCAGGCTGGTGCGGGATGGGGAGCGGGCTCTGTGATGGGGGAGTGGTCATTTGTGATGCTTCAGTGGACACCTTTGGCGTTCGGTAAACACGCGGGAAAAATAACAAAAATGTGCAGTGGAAAGGACTCTAATTTTGCGCAATGATCCTTTAAATTATGTCAGTAATTCATTCATTCATCTAACACAACAACAGTTCTCAAAACAACACAAACGCATGTTTCTGTCGACATTAGGTACATGTATAATTATCTTGTATTATTGATACACCTATAGATTTCAGGGAGATGAAGCATATTTGTCGGTCAGATATTATCTTTTTCCCTAGTCAGTAACTTGTTAATTAAGACGCTCTAACTTTTGGGTCATGACGGTTCAGTTTTTAACATTCTCAGTTATTTTGCTATTTCACCACATTTTGTTGATAATTTGGTTCATTTTGGGGATTTTGTTCTTCTTAAAAACATTTTAAACTCACTTTCTTGGTACCCAGTAAATTTAGATGATATTTAAGTTTGGGTCTCTGGAACAACTGCTTTTTAAGTGATAACATTTTTGGATTATTTGGGCATTTTTGTTCATTTTTTCGATTACCTTGTTTGCTTTTTTCCATTTTGACATTTTTTAAATTTATGTTTATATGGGGGATTTTTTTTTATTTGTTGTTTTTATGTTCACTTTTGTCACTTTTGTTGTAGTTTGTCCATTCCTTCTTAACTCATGTTAATTTGTTATTTTGTTTATTATTCCTCACGTTGTTACTTATTTTGTTCATTCTGTTCAACCAGATTGTGACAAAAAAAACCACAAACCATTAAATTCTTGTTTCTGATGTTTGCAAATAGCTAATGACACTAAATGCAGACAAGAAAGCACTCAGAGAGCAGTGACTTCAAGGCAGCTCAGTTTGTCTTCATAGTAAAAACCCACCATTATAATTTGAAATTATGCTAATTTTTCCATATAATGCTATGACACCCAAAAGTAATATTCGTAAATGTATTTGTTCCTCATTATTGAATTCTTTGACTATGAAAACCTTGTTACTCACAAAAAATAATATTTCCATAATGGTGGTTTTCTTCTGGAACTAGCTTCATAAATGTTAAAGATATGTAAAATCTGTGTACACATTATTGAATCAGCAAACTTTACACTACAATTTGGTGTCAGTTACATGTCTATGTGTTTATTTTTGACCATACAGTAGCTTTTTTTCCTCAGCATCTGTAAGTATAAGCATTCTGGCTCACTATATTTGGAATATTGCTCATATCTGGGTCAAACTTTGTGGCTTAATAAAACCTAATATGGTGTTAGCCTGTGTTTTTGCTTAAATTTTCTGGGCGTTATTTATGGCGTTACAAGGACAAATGTTGAATTTGGCCCTATCTCACAATAGTGAAGAATCTTTTAAAACTCCCAGGATCTAATTAATTGGTCCTTATGACATTTCTGACCTATCCTGAGAATTTAATCCAAATCCGTCTATGACTTTTCGAGTTAGACTTTGAACAAACAAATAAGCCAACACTGACAAAAACATAACCTTCTTGGCGGGGGTAATTACAGAACCACCTCAACAGAACCCAAACAACCCTTTTGAGAAGGTCTTTGTTAGTGTTTGTGAGCCCATGCAGTGATGTTCACCACAGAATCCTGTTTTGTTTTTATTGTAGTGCTGTCTAAAGATCTACAGATCACACTCATCCAGTGTTGGTTTCAGTCTTGTTCTGTGCATACACAGATTTCTTCAGAAGAGTTTACCTACAAAATCAACAACAAGATAAAAAAAATGAACTGGATCATGATCAAAAATAATAAACAAAAAGAAATCCACAGAATTAAAACTATGACCACGAAAATGAACAAACATAATCAAAATAATGAACATGATTAGGACAAAATTGAACAAAATAACCCACAGCATAAACAAAATAATAGTGAAACTGAACAAAAATGACTCAAATAATACTTCAACTTCAAGAAAATGAATAAAATATTAACAAATTAGTCAAGTCATAAAAAAAACCAAAACTGGAACAAAAATAATCAAAATAATGAATCCTCACAAGGGTTGGGGAGGGGCTGAAGCCTATCCCAGCTGACATAGGGCAAAGGTGGCGTACACCATGGATGAGCTGCCAGTTCATCACAGGGCATTGCAAGATAACAAATTTTGACCAAAAAAATGATAAAATGTAACACAAAATAAGCAAAGATGAACAAAAAATTAACGAAATAATGAGTGAAATGACCAAAAATGAGCAACAAAAATTAGTTAAATTAACAATAATGTACAAAATGATACATCAAGAGACTAAAAAATAAAAAAAACTACCAACAGAATGAATAAAAGCCACAAAAAAAAAATCACTTCCAACCCTAATGTACCACGTGAAAGATGGCAACAAGTAAACACCCATTTCTTATTATTTTATTCTTTTTATACATTTATTTTTTATTGTGCTCACTATTTGGTAAACTTTATTGATTGCATGTCATATTTTATTCATTTTTGTGATTTTTTTCAGTAGATTTTTCCAATTATTGTTTTTGTTTATTCACTTGTTTCTGTTCATTTACCTGACTGTTTTATTCATTTTGTGGATTATTTTGTACATTTTATATTAATATTTATTAAGTTGATTTAATATTTTGGTCCTTTTTGTGAAAGTTCTGATTATATTGTTTATTTTGTGTATTATTGCCAATTTTTGTGTAGGTCTTGTTCATTATTTTGGTTATTTTTATTCATGTTCATGTTCTTATTAATTTATTCAATTGTTTCATTTAATTTTGTTTATTTCATTTGTTTTGTTTTTTTTGTGATCTTGAAAATTTTATTTATTATCTTGTCCAAAGTGCAGATTTTCCTCAATTATGTGCTAATTTTTGTTCATCATTTAGTCTTTTTTTCCTTTTTGGAGTTGATTTAGTGTTTGTTTGATTCACTTTGATTTATTATAATATGTTACTTCTATCACTGGACAAAGACGTAGGAGCCACTGAGGAAGTGCTAAAGAGGCACATGTAGCCCTGAAGCCACAGGTTGTAGACCACTGTTCTAGATAATTGCATTTTATGGTTTAGGATTATTATATTTATGTATTTTGATTACTTTATCTAAATGGACTTTAATATATTTTCTTTTCTCGCTGAATGTTACATACTGTGCTTTGATTATTTGATGTTATTATTTTTAGTCAGCTTTCATGTTGTGATGTACAGCACTCTGGTCAACTAAATGTGCTATAGAAATAAACTTGACCCTGACCTAATAATATAATGAAGTGTTGGTAATGGAATCTACAAATTGTTTGCAATGAGAAGCATTACTCCTAAAGCAATACTTTTTATACCCAGTCATGTTATGAATCTGTTGCCTCCTAACCTCATTTACTGTGAGATGCTCAATCATGTCTTTTTAAGCATTTTACTACCGTTCCAGTTTTTTTTTCCCATAACTCAACTTTTTTGAAACAACTCAAAATGGGTATATCATTTTAAAAAATGACATTTCCCAGTTTCTTCATCTGATATGTTTTCTTTGTACTATTTTCAATTAAATATGGGATTTAGTGGGATTTTTCGCAAGTCACTCCATTATGCCATTTACATTTTGCACAGCAACTCACCTTTTTTGGAAAGTAATTTGATAGAAACAAGCCAAATGTAGTGCCTTTAAAAGTTTAAACTTCTCATATGCTGAAAGGGCAAATGGTTGTACGTACACCATTTAAAGTTTGGACACGCCTTCTCCTTCAGTGTTTTTTTTTTTTTTTTTGTATTTTTATTATTTCCAAAATTGTAGAGTAGTACTGACAACATTTAAACTGTGAAATAATGTGTATGGAAATACAGGTATGTAGCAAATAAAAAATTGTTAAAACAGCCAAGAAGATGTTCTACAGTTTATAATGTGCAAAGTAGCCACTTTTAGCTTTGATTTTAGCTTTGCATTCTCTTATCAAACTCATGAGGTCGCCTACAATGTTTCTCAGTTCACAGGTGTGCCTTAATTTGTGCCATTTCTTGTCTTCTTATTGTGCTTTAAACCATCAGTTGTCTTGAAGTACAGAGTTAAGAGTCCTATTAGTGCTACTACAACTACAGTACAAATTCATATAATGGCAACAAATACTCAGTTAAGAGAAAGGACAGTCCATCATTATTTTAAAAAATGGCCAGTCAATCCAAAAAAATTTCAAGAACTCTGTGTCCCCAAGTGCAGTCACCACACCCATCAAAACAAGAAACTGTGAAATGGCAATTCCCTTGTCCAGTTTTAGAAAACATTCATTACAGGAAAGGTTTTGGTGATATTGTTATTTTCCAAGCCAAAAAAAAAAAATCTAGACACTCTCTCATTTTAGGTGATATTTGAGGTTGACTAATCAGGCCAGTTAAAATCGATTAGTTGTGACATCATTAATATGTGCCATGCTTCACTTTGTTTTGTTGCCATTGCCATCTGCGCTGGTATGTTGCTTCTGCTATAGGTGCAAACTCTGGCAGAAACTGTGCCGCAAACATGAATTCTACATCTCTGCAAAGTAAAACACAAACAAAAATGAGTTGATTCTTAAAAAGAGTTGACTATGTCTGTTATTGCAAGTAGATGATTGGTCGTGCACGTCTCCAGTATGACCGAATGAACTGAACTTTCCACTACGTATATTCCCACCAACCTTCATTTGGCCTGGGGATTATGAAATACCAAAAAACTACTCTAGAGAATGTGTGTCCAAAATTTTGACTGGCAGTGCATTTGGATTCCCAAACATAAATAAAAGACTTTGGCTGATTATACCCTCAAACAGTGTGAATTCTTAGAGTTGTATTTAATAATGCCATTCATGTTTTTTCTGCACATGCTTTCTGGAGTACACAGCAGTTTAGTGTGTGTTCTTTCTGAGCTATGACCGAGGAACAAGGCTCCCGCAGACAATAGGCGGCTCACAGGCTGATGACTAAGGAAGGCAACCCGCCGCGGAGTCGTTATGGCAACAGAAGCTTGCCCAAAAGACTGTGTTGAAATTGGACAAGTGTGAACGCACAATCAATACCCCCTACCTCCACTTCCATATGACATTTTAAGCATAGGATTTTTGCAGCCAACATAAGGTATAAGGTTTTTATGCAGTGAGTGCAGCTTCACACCAATCTACTGATCCATACAGGGAATCCTAATAACACTAAGATCAATGCGATGAATGTGTCCCTCTTCCACAGTGGATATAAAAAGTCTACACACCCTGTTCAAATGCTAGGTTTTTGTGACCAAGATAAATAATTTCACACTTTTTCCACCTTTAATGTAACCTATAACCTGTACAACACAATTGAAAAACCCTTGAAAGTGGAAAAATAAAAAAATTTAAATACTGTAACCTGGTTGCATTAATATGCACACCCTTAAACTAATACAGACTTTGTTGCAGCACCTTTGGCTTTTATTACAGCACTCAGTCTTTTTGAGTCTATCAGCGTGGTACATCTTGATGTGACAATATTTGCCCACTCTTCTTTGCAAAACCGTTCCAAATCTGACATGTCGTGTGCACAGCCCTCTTCAGATCACCCCACAGATGTTCGATCAGATTCAGGTCTGGACTCTGGCTGGGTGATTCCAAAACATCTTATTCTGGTGAAGCCATTCTTTTGTTGATTTGGAAATGTGCTTTGGGTCATTGTTGTGCAGAAAGATGAAGTTCTTCTTTATCTTCATCTTTCTAACAAAAGCCTGAAGGTTTTGTGCCAACACTGACTGGTATTTGTAACTGTTCATAATTCCGTCCACCGTGACTAAGGCCCCAGTTCCAGCTGAAGAAAAACATCCCCAAAGCATGATCCTGCCCCCACCATGCTTCACTGTAGGTATGCTGTTCTTTTGGTGATGAGCAGTGTTTTTGCACCAAATACACCTTTTGGAATTATGACCAAAAAGTTCAACCTTGGTTTCACTGGACCATAACACATTTTTCCCACATACGTTTGGAAGATTTCAATAGTCTTTTTGCAAAATGAAGCGGGGCTTGAATGTTTTTCTTCATAAGATAAGGCTTCCGTACTGCCACCCTACCCCATAGCCCAGACACATGAAGAAGGCAGGAGATTGTTGTCACATGTACTACACAGACAGTACTTGCCAGTAGGCATGGGCTGGTTACCGGTTTTACGGTATACCACGGTATGAAAACGTCAAGGTTTCAAAACCACTAAAATTTTCCGTCATACCGTT
>JAQQAE010014906.1:0-12225 GCA_029823295.1 Pseudamia nigra
AAGCCTTTATTTCAGGGCCAGACACATTAAAAAGTACACCAACGCGTGTCGGCTTGCGCCTTCTTCAGGGTGTGAAAATTTTCACACCCTGAAGAAACCTTTTTTTAAGCTCATACTGTATTTGAATTCCTCACTCCTCTTCAAAATGGAAACCAATGAGAACTCTGAAAAAAAAAACAGTCTGCATTAAAACACTTGACAATCCTGGATGGTCTTTGAAACAAATAGGACAGGTGATCGAATACATTTGTTGAGCACTGTACGTGTAGAAAATTGAGATTAAAAACAAATCTAGCACACGGAGCCTGCTTAAATACGGGAAAAGCCACTGATTTGACATGACTTTGGTGAATATGATGTCAAAAATGGCTCAGGTACTGCACCTAAGAAGAGAAAACCCTGATACATGATACAAACCAATGACATATGTGCTACTATGTCCAGGAGGGCTATAGATGTTCAAAAAAAATCATGCATCACAGAAATTGAACAAAATCAACTTAATGTGCTGGGAACAGTCTGAATATCAATACTGGAAAGAGAACATTTTCTTGATTCACCTCACTGTTAATCTGTAAGTCTATTTTTGCAGTGTGGACAAATGACACATCATCTTTCACATCCAAAAGAAAGCTTTAATTAGAAAGTTATATACACACTGTAAAATTAAATTAAACTTTATACAAATATTAAATTACTATCTTCACACCCACTGCCATGTACAGAGGAAAAACCAAAGCTAAAAGCAATGAAACTAAGAATCAAGATGTGTACTTTTTTAACCTGTCATTTTCAGGGAAGCAACACCGTACAACAGTGCTTCTGAACGCAAAGTTAATTTCTTTTTTCTTTTTTTAATCCCATGACATTTTAATGCCTTGTAGCAAAAGAGAAGCAAAGGAACAGTGAAATATAGGTGCTTACAGGTTCATCATCATCATCATTATCATCATTATCACAGTAGCTGGAAAGCTAGGGGGAGAACAGAGAAGGATCGACATTCGTTTTGTCGTGTCCACAATAAAAGTAAACTCATTGATAAATACACAAGACGGTTTTATGCATAGAATAGAAAAGAATAAAGTAAGGCCATTGGGAGAACAGAACACACTGCAATATTGTAAAGCAACCAATGTGGAGGCTCAAGATTATACACAAAAAATAAAACAAATGTACAAGTCTAAGGCAACATTCTCTGTTTACATTAATAATGTAGCCGTTGACAATGACAGCCACAAAAGCCAAATTATAAAACGGGGCAATGTGATGGGTTGTGTTTTTTGACGAGTGCAGTCACGCCGTTTCCACGGAGACCAAAGTTAATCGAGTGGAAATGAAAAAACAGATGATGACTTATAACCAATAACATGATTCTCTCTTAAACTTGCACTTGGCATTAGGAGGGAGTGTGTTTTGAGTGATGGGGGTGGGGTGCCATACAACAAAACTTATTATTTCACTGCAACCAGTTGCAGCTGAGTCAATAATGCACAAAAGTGGAGTCTTCAGTTCAATATGAAGGTGGACGTAAAAGTTTCTCCAAAGAGACTTGTGTTTTCCAGCCATTCAGCAAAAAACATAAATATTCTAGTTCAAGAATGAATGAATAATACACATATTGTGTACTGGATTCATTGCCTCTCGTGACGCTGGCTTGTTCATGTGACTCATTCAATGCTGGGAGGGATTTTTTTCCTATGGTGAAAGACAGGGACATTGTGAACCCAGCCTCTAATCTGAGGAGAGGCGAATCAGGAAGTGGCTGTATCGAGGCCTACCATGTGAGGACATGCCCTCTCCTGCCTAGCTGACACACACAGAAGATGCAGACAAACACACATACATGCACTCAGGATTCCAGATTCACCAACTCAAAGCAGACCAAACTGAGACACACCAAGCAATAAATACAGAGGGAAAAAAAAATAACCTCAAGGATTTGTCATGTGCTCTGTCACGGTGTTGAAAGAACCTCCCAACTCCTTTGCTTTCAGATAAAACACGACATTAAATCTCTTGTCTTATTAGAAAGAAATGGAAATCAGTGTAGTACTTTCGAGACCAGAAATCAATCAACAGAATGCGACAGAAGGAGCACCTTTCGGTTGCTAGTCGCAGCTGGCAACAGAAAAGAAAGGAGAAGGTCTTTTTATAGTTCTGACAAGAAGAGACGTGGAACGATGCACCCCGCTTTTAAGTCTTAAGTGGTTCTCAGTCCCATTAATCCATATGCTAGATGCCAACCAGATACAGATAGCTAGAGAGAAAGAGACAAGAGAGAGACAGAAGAGGCTTCATGCTTCATTCAGAGTGGGCCACCGTTCTGTGACAGCAAAACTAAAAACATGCAGCATTCACAAAGAGGGCCGCGAAAACCAGCCGTCACTCACGTTTTTCAAGTACAGCGGGAAGACGACTCTGATTCTGAACGCCACAGCATCAGGAGCAACATCAAAAGATTTTTATTTATTTTTTATATCCGCAGCTATCCTCGACTGAGGTTACGTGTCTCAATGGCTATAGTCTGCTCCAATGAAGCCTATGTGAGCAATGTTAATATGGAAACTACACCTGGGAGGAGGCAAGTGTATGGTAATACATAGCCTATAGTACACAACCTTGACTCATGTTTCTTTTACTCATATACATAAGATCTAGAGGGTTCATGTTGAGCAGGCACCACTTCGCTTGTCTTGCTTGATGTTGACTGATCCAGTATCCGGGTTCAGTGGTTGCTCCATCATCGTTTATGGTGCAGTGAGGTGGTGCAAGTCGAGGACTGGCTTTTGGCTTTGCTCTGTATGCGTAGCGATGGCAGAAGTGGCTGCAGGGGGAATGGGCATAGTCGTAGTCTTTGCTCTGCTGGCTGCTGAGGGGTGGGGGTGCAGGGGTTCAGAGGGGGGAAGGTTGACAGCCACAGTCAGTCCTGGTCAGCAGTAATAGATTGGGAAACAAGGGCTCTGCTGCTGATGCTGATAGCAGGCTGGCAGGCTTCATGCTTCCTTCAGCAGAGGAATATCTGCAGGGGAACAGGGCAGAAATATTAGACCAGTACAATGGCTTGTGTATGTTTAGTCATTTATCACATTTCCAGCAACACTTCGGGGCAAATGGGCTTTTTCGGCATTTGCAGTCGTTCTGTCTCAAAATTCAAATAATAAAGCAAAACGATAATATCTAAACATGGCCCTAATTGCCTTGTAATGGTGTTCTCCACAATAATAATAACTACAGTCTAAATGTGCTGCTTGAAATATTTTGTTGACGCTGTTGGGGATAATGCAATATAGAGTAATGCATTACTGTAATCACATTTCATTTCTCTGTAACTATTACTGTTCACTAGCTAATCACATTATAAAAAGGCAGAGACATTGCTCCCTTTTTAAGAAGTTGGTTTAATTCTCACGTCACTAGAAAGTGTATTTTTATTCTTGACGACAAGCATATTATTTGTAATTGTTGTGTGAAAGGACAAGAAGGTGATGATGAAGACCACGGAGTTCAGACCAGAAGCAACTATTCACTGTCGTGAATCAAACATCTATGCTTAAGCTGTGTGTTTGTCAAAGCAGAGGTAAATAGGCTCATTGTATCAGTCTTTATCATTGTTTTATTTATTGATTAATCATTTTGAGGCAATTTATACTTGTCTTAAGCAGTGTTAGACAAGTTAACATCTTTTACATTGTTTTATTGATAGGTAGGTCCTTCACTGATTCTCATGCAATCAGGCCTTATTATCAACACAGCATTTTCCGGTGAAGTGCTCTTTAGGCTGATTCCAACACTCAGAGAGTACTGTATAAAAGAAAAATCTTGTGTACTTGCTCCTCATGTGGTGGTGTACACAGGATGATGTTACAGAGTAATGCAATTAAATGGATCGTTTTGAGTTCAAGAAGAATCCATTCACGTCATCAAGTTTTATGCAGAACTGGATTCCTCACATTTAACAACACTGACAATAAGATCTGATTTCTAGTTTGAAGCTTTAACTATCCATGATAAAATATCCTTTTTATTATATCATAAAGACAGTCAGTGAATGAACTGTTGCATCTTACCATCAGAAAAATCATCTGTAGAAGTGACAGAGAGCAGACTGTGCTGGTCGCTACTCTCAGAGTCTCTACGAAGAGGGAGGGGGGCTGCGCATGCACCCCCAGGGTGCTCTCTAGCCCATGATAATGACGAAGAGGAGGAGGAAGAGGGAGCCTGATGAACCAGCACTGTCTCTGCGTGACGGCGAGAGGAGAATGAGGATGAGGATGTGGATGGGAGGCAGAAATCTAAGTCTCTGTGGTGGCGGGTCCTGCTGGGGCCCGGGCCTCCTGTGGCCCCCTGGGGGAGCCCCTCAGACAGCACAATCGGGACTCTGGACTCTGGAGGAGCTGAAGGAGGTGGTGGAGGAGGAGGCCCAGAAGAACTGCAGGCCCCACTGCTTCCATATACAGCCTCTTCATACGAAGGCAAGGTCACCTGGACACCCTCCACCATGATGGAGCTGCCCTGGCCTGAGACACCCTGCTCCCTCCTTGTGGATGGAGAGACAGTGTGAAAGCAGAAAGGACAAAGCAGAGAAGGTAGATCACATAATCAGGCTCATGCTGAAAGGCGAGACGCAGTCATATGTGTGTCGTGCAGAATCTCTGAGTGAAGGTGATTAGCGTTGACTGTACAATCCTTTTATGGCAGGCTGTACTACGCCCTCAGGCCCACTACACAATCAACAACAGTGCCAATGAGCATTAGATCAAATTGTTCTGACCGTTTTATCACAGAGGAACAGGCAAAGACAGCTCGCCACTGTGATGGGATTAACTCATCTCTCATAGTTATACTTTGACTTTTCAGGTACTTATAAAAACACTTACAGTACTTGCAAAACTATATTCCAACTCTAATGCTCTTATGTGAACAGCATATTTGCACAACTATTTTCTACCAGGTTACAGGTATGTTCACACACTGATCAACAAGACCTGTGCTGTTGCTATGTGATTTAATGGAGCGCAACAGAGCAGTGTATTTCCAGAGCAAACAGAAGAAAAATGCTTCCAGGGGTTTCTGGTAATAACCATTTCTGTGAAAAATAAAAGCCTGATTAAAAAGAATTATTCACAAGTTCAACTTATTTATAAAATGCAGAGAAAACGAAATGCACAGGGCACCACAAAGAAGATGAATTAAGTACATTAGGTAGGGTAAAACCTTTAGATACAGTTCTTCATTGACCTAGTTTTACATTGTGATTTGGGGTGTGGCAAATTTCCTTGAACAGGTTTATAAAGAAGTTCAACGAAGCAAGTAACAAAAGATTAGAAATGCATCTCAAGTGTCAGTTATGTATTTCACTTATTGAAATACAGTGAAAAAATAAGCCTTGCTCTTTTTCAGGAGGGTTAGCCAATTTGAATTTTTAAATGAATATTCAGGAGGCTAAAATTTAATTTAATTTAAACATATTCAACTGGTCAGAAGTTTTTGGACCCATTTTTCTATACTTAAGTACACTTCCTGGCAAAAAAAGGGTCACCACCTGGTATTTAACTAAGCAAATAGGTACGAGCCTCCCATTGAATAATGTCTGCATGGGTGATTATGTTTCAGCTGGCAACAAGTGGTATAAGGATAGTGGGGAACCATCATCTTTGAAGAAACAATGTGGCTGGAAAAAAATCTTGAATGATCATGACCGGTAATCACTTAAATGTGTGGTGAAATCAAATAGTAAAAAAAACAACAGTAGAACTCAGGATTATGTTTATTAGTGAAAGTATTAGTGAAATGGTCTGTCCCTTTATTTGCTAATTGCCTTTTTCCTGATTGCTATCATTGATGATTTTATAAAGACAGTAAATAGTCAGTTTGTAGTCGAGCGAATAGTCTATTATGTGGACAGACTTTGAAGACATATTTTATTCTTGGGTGCAAAAAATGCTGTAATTGGTTAATCCAGTACTTAAGCCTTGTAAAAGTCTTTGTGAAAGGTACTGTCCATTATTTATCAGGTGTTGAAACTTTCTTCTTTAACTTCTGACAGTTTATTTACTATCTCAGGTCATTTACTGAACTTAAGATACTTACATTTCAATAAAATTGGAGGTGTTCTGAAATTTTTGACTGGCAGCATATAATGAAAACCAATAGTCTGATACATGTATAGAACAAAGAGTGCAGTAAATATTGTGCATCTCACCTGCTGTGATGGAACGATTTGAGTTTTGGTTGAACAAGAACAAACAGCACCACTAAAAGCAGGATGAGGACCACAGAACTTGCTGTGGACGCCACAATAGAGAGAGCTGGTATTCCCAAAGGAGAGCTAGGCTCCTTGTCTGAAAGACACAAAAATAAAGGAGAAATGGCATAAGTGATTCAGGTTGTGGGTTTACATTTGATGCATGATGTCACCCATATACACACACATGTTATACAGACCTTGGGTGAGTCTACAGCTAATCTGCATTGGGGCATCCCACTCGCCATTCTGGCAGGTGAGGAACCTGTAGTCTCCCTTCAAAGCATACCCCTCATCACAGAAGTACTCGATGACTGTTTTCTGGGTGAGGTGGTGACAGGGAGAGGGGTGGCAGCGGTAGCCCCCATTCTCTGGTTCAGTGGGGGGTGAACATACTGCAGAGAAGCAGAGGTAGCAAGAATTTTAACTGTTGTGGTTATTGTAACACACATTTATACACAGTGACCATAGCTGTCCACAGAAATTATTGAAAGGATTACGGGGTTTGGCAGGTTTCTTTAAAGTAAAGACAGCTTGTGAAGAGTATGGATGCAATTTAAGACAAATTTCATCTCCACACTGGTGAAAAAATTCTACTTTAACTTGTACACGATACTCCATTTTTCACACAAGATCCAGCAAAGTTCCAATTAATTATTTTCAATAAACTACAATCCAACACTAAATGTGCTGTGATGTTAACAGGAGGTACTTCAACTTAACGACAGACAGCAGTTTTCCTTTATGTGAGGAGATGCCATGCTAGCCCATATCACAAACTGGTTGCTAGTGCTCAGATGAAATCTGATTTGGCTTTATAGTTTGCATTGTACAGAGGTCGAATGCTTATTCAGTTTTATACTGTTGCTACAGTGCCATCAATGCCATCCATCCATCTTCTACTGCTTATCCGTGGGGTCAGGTCACGGGGGCAGCAGCTTAAGCAGGGAAGCCCAGACTTCCCTCTCCTTGGCTACATCATCCAGCTCTTCTGGGGGGACCCCAAGGCGATCCCAGGCCAGCCGAGAGATATAGTCCCTCCAGCATGTCCTGGGCCTTCCCTGGGGCCTCCTCCCCGTGGGTTGTGCCCGGAACACCTCCCCAGGGAGGCATCCAGGAGGCATCCAGACCAGAAGCCCAAGCCACCTCATCTGGCTCCTCTCGACACAGAGGAGCAGCGGCTCTATTCTGAGTCCCTCCCGGATGGCCGAGCTCCTCACCCTATCTCTAAGGGAGAGACCAGCCACCCTGCGGAGTAAACTCATTTCAGCTGCTTGTATCCTGGATTTTGTTCTTTCGGTGATGACCCAAAGCTCATGACCATAGGTGAGGGTAGGAACGTCAATTGACCGGTAAATCGACAGCGTCACCTTTCAGCTCAGCTCCTTCACCACGACGGACCGATGCAGAGTCCACATCACTGCAGACGCTGCACCGATCCGCCTGTCGATCTCCTGTTCCATCCTTCCCTCACTTGTGAACAAGACCCCAAGATACTTAAAATGTTCCACTTGAGGCAGGACCTGATCCCTAACCCGGAGAGAGAGAACTCCACCCTTTTCTGGCTGTGGACCATGGTCTCAGATTTGGAGGTGCTGATTTTCATCCCAGCCGCTTCACATTCGGCTGCGAACCGCTCCAGTGAGAGCTGTAGGCCACGACATGATGAAGCCAACAGAACCACATCATCTGCAAAAAGCAGAGATCCAATCCTGAGGTCACCAAACCGGACCCCCTCGACGCCATGGCTGTGCCTAGAAATTCTGTCCATAAAAATTATAAACAGAATCTATGACAAAGGGCAGCCCTGGCAGAGTCCAACCCTCACCGGAAACGAGTCCAACTTATTGCCGGCAATGCGGACCAGACTCTGGCACCGATCATACAGGGACCGAACAGCCTTAATCAGTGCGTCCGGCACCCTATATTCCTGGAGCACTCCCCACAGAACTCCCCGAGGGACACAGTCGAATGCCTTCTCCAAATCCATAATACACATGTAGACTGGTTGGGAAAACCCTCAAGGACCCTGCTGAAATGTAGAGCTGGTCCACTGTTCCACGACCAGGAGGAAAACCACACTGCTCCTCCTGAATCCGAGATTCAACTAACCGATGGATCCTCCTCTCTAATACCTCGGAGTAGACCTTACCAGGTAGGCTGAGGAGTGTGATCCCCCTATAGTTGGAATGCACCCTCTGGTCCCCCTTCTTAAAGAGGGGAACCACCACCCCAGTCTGCCAATCCAGAGGCACTGCTGCGATGTCCATGCGACGTTGCAGAGACGTGTCAGCCAAGACAGCCCCACAACATCCAGAGCCTCAAGAAACTCCGGGCAGATCTCATCCAGGGAGGAGTTTTATGACTACCTCAGTGACCTCAACCCCACAGATTGGAGAGCCCACCCCAGAGTCCCCAGGCCCTGCTTCCTCAGAGGAAGGCGTGTTGGCAGGATTGAGGAGTTCCTCAAAGTATTCCTTCCATCAACCCACAACATCTCCAATTGAGGTCAGCAGTGCCCCATCTCCACTGTACACAGTGCTAACGGTGCACTGTTTCCCCCTCCTGAGCCGCTGGATGGTGGACCAGAACTTCGTCAAGGCCGTTTGGAAGTTGTTCTGCGTGGCTTCACCAAACTCCTCCCATGCCTGGGTTTTTGCCTCAGCAACCGCCGAAGCCACGTTCCGCTTGGCCTGTTGGTACCCATCAGCTGCCTCTGGAGTCCCACGGGCCAAAAAGGCCTGATAAGACTCCTTCAGCTTAAGCATCCCTCACCACTGGTGTCCACCAACGGGTGCGGGGGTTGCTGCTGTGACAGGCACCGACCGCTTTATAGCCACAGCTCCAAACAGCTGCCTCAACAATGTAAGCACAGAACAAGGCCCACTCTGACTCAATGTCCCCCGCCTCCCCCGTGACGTGGTTGAAGCTCTGCCGAGGGTGGGAGTTAAAGCTCTTTCTGAAAGGAGACTGCCAGACATTCCCATCAGAGCCTCACAATACCTTTGGGCCTGCCAGGTCTGACCGGCATCCTCCCCCACCATCGGAGCCAACTCACCACTAGGTGGTGATCAGTTGACAGCTCCGCCCCTCTCTTCACCCGAGTGTCCAGGACATAAGGCCGCAAGTCCGATGATACAACCACAAAGTCGATCATCGAACTGTGGCCTAGGGTGTCCTGGTACCAAGTGCACATATGGACACCCTTATATCTGAACACGGTGTTCATTATGAATAGTCCACGATGAGCACAGAAGTCCAGTAAGAAAGCACCTCTCGGGCTAAGATCAGGGGGGCCGTTCCTCCCAGTCACACCCCTCCATGTTTCACTGTCATTACCCACGTGAGCATTGAAGTCCCCCAGCAGAACAGTGGAGTCCCCACCAGGAGCGCTCTCCAGCACCCCCTCTAAGGACTCCAAAAAGAGTGGGTACTCTGAACTGCTGTTTGGTGCATAGGCACAAACAACAGTCAGGACCCATCCCCTCAACCGAAGGAAAAGGGAGGCTACCCTTTCATCCACCAAAGTGAACCCCAACGCACAGGCAGCGAGCCGGGGAGCAATAAGTATGCCCACACCTGCTCACCGCCTCCATCCGTGGGCAAGTCCAGAGTGGAAGAGAGTTCAACCCCTCTCAAGGACACTGATTTCAGAGCCCAAGCCATGCGTCGAGGCGAGCCCGACTATATCTAGCCGGCAACTCCCCACCTCACGCACCAGCTCAGGCTCCTTCCCTGCCAGAGAGGTGACATAAAATGTCCCCAGAGCTAGCTTCTGCAACAGAGGATCAGACCACCAGGACCCCGCCTTCGGCTGCTACCGATATCACACTCTACCCAACCCCCACGGCCACTCCCACAGGTGGTGAGTCCATGAGAGGGGGGACCCATGTCGCTTCTTCGGGCTGTGCCCAGCCAAGCCCCGTGGGCATAAGCCCGGCCACCAGACGCTTGCCTCCGAGCCCCACCCCCAGGCCTGGCTCCAGGAGGAGGCCCCAGTATCCCACGTCCAGGCAAGGGCGCGATGAGTCCAAATTTGTCTTTCTTCATAAGGGTCTTCTTAAGCCGCACTTTGTCTGGACCCTCACCTAGGACCTGCTTTCCTTGGGTGACCCTACCAGGGGAATAATGCACTGACAACATAGCTCCTGGGATGGTAAATGGTCTTGCACTTATATAGCACCTTTCTACCCTACAGTACTCAAAGCGCTTTACACTGCTTTCCATTCACCCATCCACACACACATTCATACACCAGTGACACTCACTGAGAGCAATGTGGGGGTTCAGTGTTTTGCTCAAGGACAATTTGGCCTGTGGACATGAGAACCCTAACCCTTCGGCTGCTGGACAACCCGCTCTACCTACTGAGCCACAGCCGCCCCACACAGGATCACTGGGACATGCAAACTCCTCCACCATGATAAGGTGGCGGCTCATGGAGGAGTGCTTGTTTGTGTTTGCACCTGTTACAGGTCAAAGTTCAAGGTGTTTAGATCCTTGTTACTGAAGTATTTATGTTTATGATGCGATCAATGCATCATAGAATTTTTAAACCTGTTAAAAACCACAATTATGACTTTTTAAGGCCTAAAATTCAGACTACCGTCTCACATAAGCCTCTCATATCCTACTGCCTCAATATTTAATTTCAGCACTGCTGAATGTACAGTTGATGTCAAAATTTTTTGCCCCTTATGAAATGTATTTTGTTCTTTTTCAAAATGGTTCCCACGTAAGTCAATCCAGTTCTGGATACTTGAAAACACTTTGATAACTTTATTTATTTGTCTCCTGCTTTGTGTCCATCAACAATCCTTCTTAGATCTAAATAAATTTATTTTTGTTTTTGACATGATGATTTCAAAAGTGATGTTTCAAATCATTTCTTGAGCGAATATTCAACAAATATTCAGTTCTAACTTCAGGTAACAAACTTAGACTAATACTCATCGAAAGAGTGGTGGTTTGTGCCATGACTGAATAAAAAGGCCAGTTCCTGTGGTGCTTAACAAATAATATTGTCCTCACTAATTTTTGTTGTCTTAAAGCAATAATATTTTAGTTTGCAAATAAAAATTACTTTCTGTTTTTAAGTTAAACTAGCATGCTTCCAAATGTTCTGTTACAAATCTAGCATTTTTTAAACAATAATTGAAAAAAAATATGAAAATAACAAGGATAGGGGCTAAAATTTTGACCTCAACTGTATGTACAAACATGACATAACATGTCAACATAATGTTGACTTGTGAGACACTAAGAAAAGATGCCTACATCATCCCATGAAATTCATTATGAAATATTACCTCTAAACTGAGCAGGGGACATTTTAAGTAACATTTACATTTAGTATATTATTACATTTAGTTTATTATGTTACATAGATATGACATACTCACCATTGTTTCTGATGCAGTGTGGGGGCTGATGGGACCAGGCTCCAGAACTGGTACAGATAATGGTTACAGGTCCCTCTGCAATGTATCCAGGATCACAGCCATAGGTCAGCAGGGTCCCGGGGGGAAAAGAGCCCCGGTTAGCCTCAGTCTGATTTAGCAGGTCTCCGTGCTGTACACCTGGTGGCCGTGCACAGCCTGCACACAGAAATAGAAGCAAAGATGAAAATGGTGAGTTCTCTATGCTTTTTCTGGCATAAGTTACACAAGCAACATCATGAAATAACAATACAATTTCGCACGAATCAACAACCATATCATCAAAATTACAAATACTAAACAGATACAGATGATAGTAGTTTATGCTGTGTCGGCCGGAAACACATAATACATTACTGCTAGCTTGAAAACCTCAAACTAGCAAAATGAACGAAAAACAAACGCCTTTAGAAAGTTTGTTTGCGCAGGGTAAAAGAGCCTGTGAGGAGCCAGAAGAAGAGCCTAGGACTTCAAAGACAAACAAAACTGCATTTAACAGACAATACCAGGATCCGACTGGAAATATGGATTTATTACAACAGG
>JAQQAE010014907.1:0-12225 GCA_029823295.1 Pseudamia nigra
TAAGCATCATATATTTATACATTTTAAATAGGTTTGTACACTCCATACCTGTCACAGTAGTGCTGTTGAAAGCACAATGGCAACATTTTATTGTCAACACATAAACATAGAGGGGTCTGATGTGTGACTCTGGTAACCGCAAATGGTTGGACTGTGAAGGACTGGTGCTCATGGAGCCAAGCTGTTGGCAGCTGGCTAAAGCTACCTTAGCCATTAGCTTAGCCATCTCTATAGGGCTGTTTACATTGTTCTGGAGGCTGGAGGCTTGCTCTTACACAGATGGCGCACCCGTTGGGATGACTGTTACAGAAGTTTGACTTCATGTATATGACTATATACAGCATATAGTCATATAGTACATGAAGTCACATACATATATATACTGTATGTATATGTATAATATCTATTGTGATTATGTGATTGCACAGCCTGATACTGCAAATGCCGTTAAGATGCGATTAATTGTGAAGGCCTAGCATCCACCAATACTCTCTCCTCAATGTTCAGACTCAACCATATAAAAAAAAAAAATCTACTACATCCAATCCCGCTGCCCTAGTTTAAGAAACATTTGGGGGAGAAAGCCTGTCTTGTCTATTTTTGTATGCTTCTAAAACTCCCTCAGCATGTGGAGCGACAGCCACGGGAGAGAGTGCTTACTTGGGTTCTGATTCAGGTTCACAAGACTTAGATAGATGTAAATTTCATGCAACTCTTCACAGCTAAACATTTGAGCTAATGTGTAATTGGCACTAGTAAGCAGTTTCAGTGGAGCTGAGTCACAAGCATAAAAATGATGCTTTTTTCTCTCTTTCTGTGGCTCAGTCCCTGATTCTTGTATTTGCTCTGTATCTGAGGCTTAATAATGCAGCTGACCATGTTCTCTATTTGTTCTCTTACAGCAAATCTCAGGTGCCTTGGATCTGCAATGTGAAGTCAAGAAATGGCAGAGGGAGGTAAAAATGGGGAAAGAGGCTGCAGTGATGACAGAGGAAGAGGTGGAACACATATCCAGGATCCACACAGCCTCTCCCCTGCCAGTGTCAGCCCAGCTGAGACAAAAAGACATCATCCTCGTGGGATTGTGATCCAGCTGACTGGGACAGAAGGAGAGTGGGACAGCTTGGATGATAGTGAGCTCATTTTCTCCCTGGATCATGATGAGGACTACCCTTCTATATCACTCTCCAGGGACAGACAGTTTTCTGTTGAAGATGAAAGAACACTGCATCCCCAAACTTTCCATGTTCCTCTTTCTCCCTCCTCTCCTGGATCCCTGGGGAACTGCTCTGCCACAAGCCCTACTTTTCTTTCACCTGGTCCTTCATCTTCACCCACCCACCGACCTCTTGCTAGCCTGGTTAAGTCACTCTCCTCTGAGCTGGAGCTTAAAGAGAGCTCTAGTCTCAGGCCAAAGCCCCTCTTGAACCTTGTAAAGTCGATCTCCACAGAGATCTCCCGCTCAGAGCCCGAGGTATCCCAGTCCAAATCAGACTCCCGCCTCAATCTCCACCTATGGAAACAGCTCACACAGCCTAAAACCCGCAGCGATGGGGACTCACGCACTGCACCCCCCTCTCCGGGCTCCCTTTCTCCAAGTGGAGAGGGTGTGAAAGGTGGCTTCTTTAAAATGGAGCTTGAGGACACCAAGAGGAAGCTTTCTGAGGCAATGCATGAACCATTAAGCAGCATGTTCAGTAAAATTATGAGAGAAGAGAGCTCAGGTAGCCCCAAACACCAGTGTAAGAGCAACGTTAGTTCCAGAGGTTTGGGGCAGGAGGGGAGCACAGACACAGTGGGTTCAGAGTCCCCTGGGAGAAATTCTAAAAGAATGGATGCTGAGGTTTTCCCTGTTTTTGATTGGCCTTCTGTCAGACATCCAGGAAGACATCACCATATTACCTGTCCTATGCATTGCAGCAGGCAACATCACAGAGATGAGGAGCTAGAAATAATTACTGATGGTGATGTGATGCAAATATTAGCAACCGAGACAAGAAGACCACCACAGGCCCCTGCAGAACCTCCAGTTAGAACCTCTCCTCTTCCACGAATGACTTTATTCAGTGTGGCAGTGCTGTCCTATGGCTACTTTATCCTACCGCTCAATCCATACTTTTCAGGCCTTGCTCTGGGGTTGGCACTGGGCTTCCTGCTTGGACTGTTGCTCATCAGGATGGGTTCTTCCAGGTCTCAGTGTTCAGATGCTCTGCACAGAAAAGCACAGATGCTACTGGGAGAGGGGATTCTGACAGGTGGCACTGCCTGTGTTGAATCTGACACCCTCAAGGTAATTTAAATATCATGCATACTTTTCAGCACATATTTAAGAATCTCATTTGCACTCCACCAAACAGCTCTCTCAAAATCTGACATAGTGACACAACAGGGTATTAGAAACTTGCAGGTGTTGCTTTGTTTCTCCCAGTTATGATGTTTGAAGCTACTGTGTATAAGTACAGCTAAGTAGGCATGACTATCAAGCCACTGATTTGCAAATTTTAGTACACTTTAAAAATAATGAAATGCACACATTATCTCATTATTCATTTAAGGCTAAGAGTGCAGTATCAAGTAACATCTAATGGCGAGCCTGAAGTTACAATACACCTATTCTTTTCCACCTAAAAGCCAGGATACTTTGTCTGTGAATTAACATATTCACATCCATGGCCACTTTCAGCAGCAGTAACCCATCCACAATGGACTTACCGGTAGGTTGCCCACTAGAGTAAGTATCAGTCTCAATGCCATTCCGACCATGTGTTACTCGTTTGTGATTCTCCATTTGGAAATTCCACACCACTGATTATTCTAGTTTTGAGCTGCCTCTTATTCAAATCTCATTTTGCTTCATGTTTACCCTTCGCTGATGATGAGGCTTCATGCTCTTTTTTCCTATCAGTCACCAGATGGTGACCAGATGGTCACCATCTGGTGACTGATAGTTAAAGCGTTCCTTGTATGGAGCCAGAGTTTGTGTTGTTTTCTCTGGCTAACTGTAGAAACACAGCTGACTGATCTATGGGGGTGTACCTCAAATTTATATAAATTAGTGATTCAGAGGTAACAAAATTTACAGATTATTGTTCTGTGGCGATAATACACGACTGAAAACCTTATTTTTATTTTCTGAAAAAGGTGGATATTGTTTTCATGATCCTGTCTGCATTGTCATCTTTAATCACTTTAATTGAAACTTGCCGCAGTTATTGACAACTTAAAGATCTCCATCCAATGAGCATTTGGGATAAGTGGTGCTATTGATTTCTGATAAATGGTGCTACTGCATGTTTCAACAAAAGATGCAACAGCTCTAACCAATTTACTTGAAATGTACCATAGTTATTGACCTCTGTCAGATCTCAAACCCACCAACTTCTGGAATAGGGGCACTACTGCTTGTGACAACAAAATTTGGAAGTGCTGAACCATATTACTTGAGATCTTCCATGGCTATTGAACACATAAAGATCTTCATCATGTCAACTTTTGAGATAAGTGGCGCTGCATCTTTTTGATGCGGTTGACCAATTTACTTCAAAGTTACTGTGGTTATTGGCCACTGTCAGATCTCGGTCCTGTCAATTTTAAGGATAGATGGTGCTATTGCGTATACAGTATCAAGAAATGACATGATAGTACAAAAGTGTTGGAAACAATTTACTTGAACCTTGCCATGGATGTTGATCGTTGTCAGTTCAAATTTTGGGGTAAGTGGCACTACTGCTTGTAAAATGAAAAGATTTGAAGACCTGAAAAATCACCCAAAATTCTCCACTCTCGTGGTCATCTTTTTCAGTAGATACTTTGCAATCATGGGAACAACCCCTTATTATTGTTATATCTGTACAATAAAAATATCTGTGGTTAGGTCTATCCACTGTAAATCTTACACACTTTTACCATGGTTGAATCTTATCATCTTATTGTCTAGTACAATTTTTATGAAAACAGTTTAAGTTCTTGACAATCTAAGTTCTTTGCTCCTAAATCTTAAAAATGAAAATGATCAGTGTGGCCAAAATCAGTCTGTGAGAAGATTGAGTCAAGATTCAATCTGTAATCCCCTCACATTACCACATACCGTAATCTGGCCTGAACATTAGGCTTGACAAGCCTTGAATCAGGAACACACCCCTGATTGTCAGGGATGCTGAACCAGGCCACAAATTAGGCCAGGTATCCTCTAGTGTGGGACCAGTACCGGTATTTGCCAAATTTCTGTCACTGTCATTAATTTTTTGGAAAAAGAAAACTTAACTGTTAATCTTAATTGTTTATAATCTGTTAAATTGTTCTTCCATAGAACAGCATCAAAATGGCACCAGCCCATATTTACAGTATTGACTATTTCTTTTACAGGTAAAAGCCTGTGATGGGGAAACAGCCACAGGAGGTGCCCTGATTGCAATTAAAGTGTTCAATAATTAAAACTGCAGAGCAGCAATTACTGGTCTCTCCTGACTGAGCTTGACATTTCACAACTGAAGATGACAGCTACCACCCAAACACTGTCACTTCCAGAGATAATTAGTGTGGGAAAATAACCGGAGGAAACTGTAGTTTGCCAGGCTGTATGGCAGGTGGGGGGGGGGGGGGGAGAGAATTTTTGTTGGTGACAGTGATGGGTGAGTATTGGTTTTACTGACACTCCGCTGAGATAATTCCCTTGTTTGGTCATTAGTAGTTTGGATTCAGTTTGAAGTGAAGATTATGATTTTTTCAGAGGTCACCATGGTCACATGATAGACTGCCGACTCTTTATGAGGCACATTAAAAAAGATCAGGGCTGAGCCTGATGGTACTGACTTCAAGCACACTTTCACAGTCTATATGAGACATTGTTCACTAGTTAGTTGGAGCGATTATGTAAGAGAGCATCAAGCTGAGATGGTGCTCCTAAAACAGCATTCAACTCTTCATAATGAGTATTACACTTACATTTTTGAAAACTTCTTATTAAATGATTTAAAGTGGGAACGTTTGAGACTAATTATGAGTTTAGATCAGTCAAAAATAGTGAATAGTGGCTTGAATTTGGGGTGACTCAGTAACTACTGGGATAATTAAAGAAAAGTTCACTATTTGGTAGGTTTACTTATATGATAATGTTCCGCTAAGAAGTAGAGCCACTCTATAAAATGTAAATAGAATCAGAATGTAATGATTTACAAAATATTAAAAACACCATATTTAATTGAAAATATCACAAATACAAGACATCGAGTACTGTAAGTGAGAAATGCAAATGTTTAAAAAAAAATGCTCATTTTGAATTTGAAAATGGCAACATGGTTCAAAGAAACTATAAATCAGGGTCCTGGTTTCCACTGGATAAACATGTTGAGATGGGGGCAGAATGTGGTTTGTCATTGTCTTGCTGAAATAAACAAGGCCGTCCCTTCAAAAGACACTGTACCTGGGAGCATATGTTCTTCCAAAATCTATATGTAGAAGTTATTGCCATCTACAATTTAACAGATGGACTGATTGAAATTCTGTAATTTTTTCCCATCGTTGTAGCTTGTAATGACTGTTTGAACAACCATATACAGCACAATGAGCCCCTGTCATTGTGACTGTGAATCACATTTAAAGTTGAGCTTCAATGATGTTTAAGGACACAGTCTGTCATTTGACCTTGTCTTTTGTATCAACTGGACAGCGGCGTGAAATGTTTGGTAGCCGAAATTAAAAATCCTGAAAATCCGTGCATGCGCAGAAGAGATGTGCATCTCCCAAGAGTCTAGAGAAGCAGGCCTGTTACCGGAGGGTTGCTGGCTTGAATCCCCGGACTACCAGGTGGGGAAGGTGAAAGCCACCATCTGTCCCCACCCTCATCATCATCACCACTGTGGGCCCTTGACCCCAGATGCTCCTTGGGCACAGCACAGTGGCTGCCCACCACTCACCACGGGGATGGGTCAAATGCGGAGGAAAAATTTGATGTATACCGTACGTACCTGTATATGACAGATAAAGGTAACTTAAGTAACTTAAGTAACAGAAACTACTGTGATGGACTATCAACAAGAGCATCAGAATAAGTGCAGAAAGAGTACACAGTACTACACACACTCTGTCTCATCTCATAAATAAACCCTCAACAGCAGCAAGAACTTAGAAAAATGCAAGTCTAGATATATGTATGTCTTTGTAGGTTTGGTTCCATAGACCCAATGTGCAAACACCTTGTACATTACTGAGATCTAGCAGCATGAAAGCAATGAAGATTAGTTATATTGAAGAAATAAAAGCTCATCTGATGTCTAAGTCATATGAATAAAAAAGGATTTTCATGAGACCATGACTAGACTACTTTTACCTCTGCTCTTTATGGATATTAGGATGAAGAAACACTGAAAAAAAAAAAAAATGCAATATCTTGGAAACTAATGAAGCTAGAGATATCAAACTGGTACCAAAGATCCACAATACCCCACATTTATATTCAATTTTCACTGACAATATAGGGCTAAAATGCTTTATCTTGGAAGTTATTTGAGAAAAATGAATTTTTCCACAGCAGTGATATGGACTCTGCTAGGAAACGACTTTAGAGGCTTGGTAGACCCCACAGATATTAAATCCAGCTAACGTTCAATAGATTTTCTTCATTGGTATTGTCACATTTTAAAATTGGGTACAAGTTGAATTTCCAACATTGAGGCAAATGATGCACCCTGTGTACATACTAATTACATGCCAGATGGTCCGTCTCCTCTTTAGGTCAGAGGACACAGTGGCCATGATTTCTAAAATATAAACATCCTTTGCTGAGTTTAATAAAATGCAAAATGTTAAATTTTTTTTTAACTTAGTTTTGCATATTATAGTTTTGGGGAAAATGTTTTTCCTTAACCTCCAGATTTCTTAAGTGTCCTGATGGTAAAGAAGGTTTTAAACCACAAATAACTATCTTCATTGATTCAAACATAATGCATTTAAACCTATGAAATAAAGTTAGAAATAATGATGTGACATACTAATATTGATTGGCCTGGAAATACGAATGATTTTACATTTTTGGCATTATCCCGCACCTCTTCTCGGGGTTAATTTGAGTTCAGCCTACTCAGCGACATAAGGACTGACATTTTAATCCAAAGCCGCAGTAAAGTGTGTCAACAGTAAACAACTTGTGAGAACACACGGCTGTGAAGAGAAATTCAGGACACAGATGTTCTCTGGAGAAACTGAATCTGTTTATTTGTGTCACAATCAAATTGACAAAGTTAAAAATAAATTGTGTTGAAATCCATAATTGAAGACATTTGCTTAAACCAATTTATAAAAGTTGCCATTTTTGTCAGTACAAATCTGACACATATAACAGTCATGAATTTCAGAGACCCCTCCTTGAATCACAACCATATTGTGGTGGAGGGGTTTGTGTGCCTGAGTGATCCTATGATCCTATGGTAAGACTAAGAGCGATTCACAAGACCATTATGACTATGTCTTCCTGTGGGCCCACCGCCTGCAGGAAGGGTTGTAAGGGGCCGGTGCTGTGTGGTTTGGGTGGCAACTGAAGGCAAGGGCCAGGTGGTCCAATCCCTAGTTGCCAAAACTAGCTCCAACTGGGATGAGACCTTGAGGCAGACTCAGGACACGCTGGAGGGACTATGTCTCTCTGCTGGCCTGGGAACACCTTTGGGTCCCCCCAGAGGAGCTGGAGGAGGGGCTGGGGAGAGGGAAGTCTGGGCTTCTCTGCTTAAGCTGCTGCCCCTGCAACCCTGACCAAGATAAACTGATGATGGATGGATGGATGAATTTCAGAGAACAGTCACAATGTTTCCACATGCAGAAAAGCCCAAATGTTTAATAAGCTGTTTACATAGACAATGCAAATGAACGTTCCACTAACATTCCAGTTTACATGCAGTTATTCATACGCCAACTGTGAACAGGTTTTTTCAAAGTTTCACACTGGTGACACATGTTCATTGTGTGAACTTGTCCACTCTGTTTAACTCCTCCAACACTGTCCTGAAGAAGTTGATTTTTGGCTATTCGTACAAATCAAAAACCTTGCTAATACCCTGACCTGATTTCTCTGACCAGAAATGTAGACTTTTCTTTGGAGCACCCATCTGTTCCAGAGAAAATCTTTGTCTCTACCGCAAGTAAATCTACTAATAAGACACATTTTTTTGAATATGCTGCATACATGTTAAAATAACCGGAATAATGCTAGTATAGCCTACATATCTTATTCACAAAATTCTCCATTCAAAAAAAAAAACTTATCCAACCAGAATATGCTGTGTACATGTAATCTGTCAAATCTAGAATGTGGTCATATTTGGATATTTGGAATAATAGGGGAATACTAGCAGGCATGTAATCATAGTCATTGTAACTCATTTTTAGAACTCAACATGTCTGCTGGTTTTTCAGGGCTGGATGAATGAAATCTATGATTATGACCCAGAATCCTACCATCCGGCTTTGACCCATTCTGTGTTCGCCACCCTGGAGGGCTCCTGTCTACGCCTGGACTCCCCACGGACCAACATCAGCCGCAGAGCCACATACGCTGAGCGACTCTGCGAGACCACCTTTGTAAAGACACGTTGCTTTCAGCTCAGAAACAGCAAAGTATGACACATACATCATGAGTCTAAAGTTTGGAAACATCTTCTCCTTCAGTTTTTCCCTTTGTTTTTAAAAAAATATTTTGACATTGTACATCATTACTAAAGGCATTCAAAAAGTCTTAAACAAGCCAGGACATGTTTTATGATTTAGATTGTGCAAAGTAGCCACATTTAGCTTTGATGACAGCTTTGCACACTGGAATTCTCTCATCAAATTCACCTAGTGGTAGTCACCCAGAATGGTTTTCGGTCCACAGGTATGTCTTGTAAGTAGTTCATTTGTCCGATTTCTTGCCTTCTTAGTGTGCTTTAGGACATCAGTTCTGCCGAGGAAAGGTCAGTACAGAGTCAATAACCCTATTAGTGCTACTACAATGATTGTGCAAATATATCTACTGTATTGTCAAGGGAATTAATAAGGTACCACTACATTTATTTGTTAAATCACAGTTTGTGTTGTACAGTGCCTTGCAAAAGTCTTCATCCACCTTGGATATTTTCTCCTTTTATTACGTTATAAATTGAATCATTGTCAATATAATTTGGCTTTTTTGACAAGAATTTACAAAAAACAATTCTTAAATGTCAAAGTAAAAACAGATTTCTACAAAATAATGTCAGTTAATTAAAAATATATATCGGTGACTGCTTAAGTATTCATATCCTTTAGCCTGACTCACCTAAATCGACAGTTTCAGATAAATGGTGCTGGTAGTCTGACAGTTTGAAAAGGGAGATCATCTGAGTGCATTGACTGTGTCTTAAGTGACACCTCTGTCCAGACTGTCAAGTCACTGATGAATCAGTATTCTTGGCTTCAGTTACACTATGAAGATGGAACAACATTAAAAGCAGCTCCCTAATATGGTTATTGATAAGAATATGTCCTGGTATAGATACAGAAACCTTTCCATGTAACTAAATATACCCCTGAGTTCAGTTAAAACCATAATTAATAAATGGGAGGAATATGGAATGTGCATAAATCTGCCTAGAGCAGCCCATCCTCACAAACAGAAAGACCAGACGAGAAGGAGACTCATGAGTGAGGCCACCAACATACCCATGATGACTCTGAACAAGTTAAAATTTACAGCTGCTGAGATGAAAGAAAGTGTGCAAACATCAAATGTTGGTCAAGTTCTCCACTAATCAAAGCTTTATAGTGTCTGTCTAGCATCTATCTCAGCGCATGGCTTTTTTGCGCTGACCAATAAAATTCATTGTCTGCTGGGCTGAAGGCATTTCAACACTCTTTGGAACAGAGCGATGATTGACAGTCACTGCTAGGACTATGCAGCAGAACTGAGGGAGGGTCACCTGACCTAGCTCTGACTATACACTTTGTCAAAAGGTAAAGTTTTAAGCCTAGTACCTTTAAAACTAGACTTAAAACCTTCCTTCTTGACAAAGCATATAAGTAGGGCTAGGTCAGGTGTTCTGCTGCATATTCCTAGGCTGCTGGGGGACAGTGATACACCGAGCTTCTCTCTCTAACTTTCTCTTAAACTCTTTGCCTGTCTCTCTAACTATCTTCCCCCCTCTCTCTCTCTCTCCCACCATTTCCCTCTCTCCTCCCCTCTCTCTCTTTTCTCTCTCTATCTCTCATTTCTCTCTGATGTACCACACTTATTTCCATGTCATGTATACTGTGTTATTAACTTTGTGTCTTCCCTGTAGTTTTGTACTTCCTCCACCTCTGTTCTAGGTTTTTACTGTGGATGTTCTGGCTGTGTGTTTGCTGATTGTGCACTGGTCATGTAACTGTGGTCGTCATCCAGTGTCTGTGTTGTTTGTTGTTCTATCTCTACTCTTTCTTTTGGTCTCCCCTCTGTCCGTTAACACCAACTGGTCGAGGCAGATGGCCGCCTACCCAGGGCCGTTGGTTCTGCTGGAGGTTTTTTTCTTCTGTTAAAGGAAGTTTTTCCTCCATGTCACCCTTGTCTTGCTCTCGGAGGTTCTGTTGGGTTTCTCTTCATATAGTCTTGAGGTTTCAGCCTTGAATAGTGAAGTGCCTAGAGATAATCTTGGATTTTGATTGCTGCCATATCAATACAATTGAATTGAACTGGATTGAATTGAAAATTCTCCCTGTTGGGAATTAGAGACAACCATCCATGCATTTGTACAACTAGTTTGAATAAATTGGGTGTGTTATTAAATCCCTTGAGTACATATTATGAAAAGAAATACACGTTTATGTAGAGAGAAAAGACAGGTTTCTGAGGCTAGTAATTCTAATAAACTCATCCTCTGCAGCAGAGGTAACTTTTGGTCATCTTTTCCTGAGATGTTCCTCATTAGAGCTCACTAACTAGGCAACTGACTGACACTGATGAAACATAGCCTCCCTGGCAGAGGTAATAACCCAACACTGAACAAAAACGTGATCAAAATCTGATGTGTATAATTCACTTGAGGCATTTTTATCCTCTGACACATTATTGAAGTGTTCTTCTAATGGGGTTTGCACTGGTGCGACATGAGACTCACTGGTCATCAGGTTTTGCTTTTTGGTACAAAGTGTGCTGCTTGTATTCAGAGATTTGCAAAAGAGTGACCTAAAGTGAGATTTATTAGAGAACAATGGGATTGTGTGCAGAGTTTAGAGTCATGTTATTGACACATGAGCTTCAAGTTTTCAGCCTTGTGTGCTTGGTTCCAGTTTTTGTAAGGATAAAATGCTGAAAAAAACACTGTTAATAACTTAGAAATGGAGCATCTGGCTTTAGTGACATTAAAAAAGCTCAGTTAGCTGTTACTATTTGCTTTGACGTAAGCAAATTCTGCCACTGTTCCCCAAAGGTATTCCTGCTGCCATCTGTGTTGGCCCAGAAAAGGGTGTGGAACCCAAAGTACCCCATCTGTATCCAACTGGCCAGGGGGACAGACTCAGTGGACAAGGAGGAGGAAGAAGAGGAGGTAGAAGGGAGTCACGGAGAGGAACCAGGAGCAGAGCTGTCAAGTTCTAATCCCAAAGCAAATAGCAACCATACGATGACCAGTACACTTTACCTCTTCGGCCGCACTGGGAGAGAAAAAGAGGAATGGTTCCGTCACTTCGTGTTTGCATCCATGCACAGGGAAAAGGAGAGGGACAAACACAAGCCTGGCAGATGTGTGGTCAGATCGGGTATGAGGCACATTAATGCATTAGTGAAGAGAGGGCTTCTACAGAATGCATTTATGCACATGCTATGTATGTGTGAATTACGGATTACATGCTCCACTTCTCTGTATTTCAATCCCTTTGGAGTGAAAACACAGGTCTCACACATGTCTGGTTTTCAGGGACACCATGGACATTCAGCTGTCATTCCTTATGCAGAGATAGGGTCAAAGGTGCATTATGCAACATTTTTACTTTAGAAACCCCCCACTCAGCCCCTAACCCAGTAAAACAGTTTTGGCTTTTGTTCATTGTTGAGTGCATTATTTGTTCTCAGTTTCCTCAGTTGTTTTTCCCTTTTCCTTTTATTTATTATAATTCTTTATTATTTCTATTTGTTTTGTTCATTTTTGTAAATTTTGTCACGAACACGAACAAGGCATTCGACCGTGTCCCTCGGGGAGTTCTGTGGGGAGTGCTCCGGGAATATGGGGTGCCGGACGCACTGATTAG
>JAQQAE010014908.1:0-12224 GCA_029823295.1 Pseudamia nigra
TATGACTATGCATATTATATTCCTCATATGCAAATAGAACTTTAAAACCTACACAATGCACTTATAAATCACAAATCGCATTTTATCTGCGTATGATCCTTTGCCAGTGGTTATTAATTACTATTAATTAAAGAAATAATCATTGTGGTTGCTCCTCCTGGATTTAAAGATACCGGTACCATATGCTTTGCCAAAATGTTCAAACTACAACAGTAACGAAACACAGACATGAGGCAGTACTGAATTAGACTAATATAACATTCTTTGGGTTTTTATGCAAACAAAGTAGCGCAGCATAACTACCATATTTTCCGCACTATAAGGCGCACCTGATTATAAAAACAAAACAAAATTCAAAGTGCGCCTTATAATCCGGTGCGCCTTATAGTGTGGAAAATACGTATATATTTCAGGGAGGATTTACTCATTTTCATTACTCAGTTTGTTTTCCTAATTTTCCTGATTTTGTTCATTTTTGAGATTTGTCTTGATGATTTTCTTGATTTTATCTTTATTTTCTTTATTGTTTCTATTTTTACCAATTTTCTTAATTATTTAGTTTTTTTATAAAACCCTATGCCCTTATGGCAGAGAATATACTGTATTTAGTTTCAAATAAATGTTAAATAAACCAGATAGTAAGTCCCATTTTATCAAGAGTACTAACAATCAAAACTAGAAAAAAAAACTCCAGCTGTGATAAATTAGCATTATCGGCAGAGCCTAAAGCTATAATTATTTGTACCTTTCAAATTAATTTAATTTGATGTATTTAGATTACAGGAGACTTCCAACCATGTATTTAAACTGGAATAAAACCAACATGTGCTGGGAAGAAAGTAAGAAAAGAAAGGCACATCCTGATTGTTGGGACACTGGTAAAACATGAACTGGCCAGAAACCCACTGAACTCACAGCCACAACCTTAAGCAGCCATTAATTACACCAGGACCATGCCCCCCCTTACTGGAAAATACCCTGAGGGGAACCAACCAACATGTATGTGTTTGTGTGTGCAAGTGGGTTTTGCTTATGAGGAATCACTCAAACCACCGCTGACACGTTTGAATTCAATACACCTATTTGACGTTAGAAATATGAGAATTGTGTGGCATTCTCTTAATCCAACATAAAACATATTTGGCATTTCCATTCCGACATTTTGAGGAATGATAAACTGCACAAGCGGTTACAACCCTCCTCGTTCACACATTAGGCAAAAAAAATACTATTCTGAACCACAAAGATTAACACAACCACATTTCAGCCTCTTCCAACACCGTGGTCCTGCTTCTGCTGTCGCGCATTACCCCAACGTTGGCAGCAGGTTTAGCTCTGGTCCAAGTGCGTCACATGGATCATAGCATAGGGTAGGCTTTAGATTTGAGTTATTTACTCCCCCCTACTTAAACCAACTGTAATTTGGACATCCTGCATTTTCCAAATTGCTGTGGAGCAGAGTTTTGCTAGAAAGTAATCAGTGGTGGTGAGGTTGGGGCTGGGGAGCCAGACACACTGTCTGCTGCTCACTTACAGCACAGGGACTGACTAGGAAACGTAGCATCTGGTCAAAACCTGCTTTTTCATTGATTTTTCATTTTCTTGTCCCTAATAAAAATGTCCATGAGCAGCTTCTTCCTGCCACTTACTAGAGTTGTTGCGTTTCAGAGATGCTGTCCCGTTTTTCCCACTGACACCGTTCTTCTTGGGCTGGTTCTTTGGTTCTGTTTTCTGTTTTGATGTCAGCCCATTGGCAAATGGTCCCTTCTTTCCCTTTAGCTGGTTACACAGGAACAAAGAATGTCATTAAAAAACTGCTCTTTTAGAGGCTACTGGAAATACAGTGACTTGTTTTTTTTTTTTTTTACCAGCTACTGTACATTCATGTTGACACACATGTAGCACCAAAATATGTTAAAATATCCTATGTCCTATCCTGTCAGTTTAGATTGGAAATGCTGAACTTCCGTGAACAATATGAATTTTCTGTTTAAGATAACTCAGCTTAGTGTTGTGACATGCTTGACTTTGTTTGATCTATCACCTCTTGGGATAAAAATGTACTTCTTATAGCGGAGCAGTACGCTGTGGTCTTAGAGGCGATGTTAACACCCCTCAGCTGCGCCACACAAAGCACACACATTAAAGAGCTGGAGGGAAGGAGGTGGGGCTCCATACAACACTATGTGGTAACTTGTGTGGTTGTGGAAGCAGGGTGGTACTGTAAAAATATAAATTATACACACAGCCGACACTCATTGTAAAGAAAAGGAAGGAAATACACTATGTGGGATAACCACACAAACCTACATGTGCACATTTTCTACTCACAATACACGTAGTGTCAGCCCTGGGAGGGTTACTTTCAAAATTTCCTTACAGATTACAGAATATTTTGCCTTAAATATGATATATGTAGTATACTGTACTCTGCTATGTTATGCAAAGTGATTCAAGTTTTTATACGTATTGGGATTGCTTCAATACTTTTACATTATTAGCTATAACAGTGCTTTTGGGATTGGGAAGCTGATGCAAACATCAGTATTAGTTTGTGCCTCTGCATACCATCTTTGAATAAGCACAAGTGCAATTATACTAATTTATGAACCTTTCGTATAACATGCCAGACAAATACTGGGCATTGCATCACATCATCTTTGCAGATGTTACTCATTTTCAGTTGGTAGTGATGTTTTGCTAATGTATTTGTGCGCCCCTAGAGGGAAGACATGGGAGGATTCACAAGGTCTGCTACCTGATGTGGACAAAAAGCATTAGTCAGTCTGAAAATCTACGCTTGCTGATAATTTATACCCCTTTAGCAGAGAAATGTTTTGTATTTATTTGGCTTTTATCTAACCATGCAAGTCATAAAGAACACATTCTTATATACAGTTACAGTGTCTGAAGTGAAGTGTCTGTTGTTTAAGCTAATCATCTTTTAAACAATACAAAAGACTGTTTTTACCTTCTTCTGTTTTCCCATAGCATGAAATGGATGAAAAATACAAAACATACAACAATAAGGTAAATTTACTGTTCCATTTACTGTGTAGACAATACATGGTGTAATCATGCACAGTGTAATTACACCACCTTTTCTTCCAGGTGGCACTTTTTTGGCATTTACTGTGAACTTATGTATTTTATAACCTGCACTTTCATAACTTTGATGACACAATTCACCTCCATCCTCATGTCATGTGTGGCTACACTGAAAGCAGTAACTACTATGGTGCAGATACACATTTCTGCTTAGTTTTAGGGATGCAGATGTAACTCAATCACATTAAGTAATAACCCTAACAAATGCTCCTTAACAAATGTTCCATCATTCTCAAACTTATAATATAGAAGGTGTAAAATATGAAGGAACCAAAATAAAACACAGAAGCAAAAAGTCTGGATTTACAAAAGAACAGATTTTTTTTTTTTTTTACCTGTATGTGATATTATGAGTCGTGAATGATGTCTGATCTAAGAGTCCAGTGGGTCTGGGTTGAGGGTTTTCTAATTGGAGCTGAAGTTGTACAGTGTACATTCCAAAGACTGGACATGGGAATGATTTTAGGCCCACAGTAACTACACCACAGTGAGAACATACTACAATGACAGGATGGGAAAGTGAGGTGGGCTGTGGAGTGGCCAAAATCAACACCATATCTGGTTAGACAAAGCATGGTTCTGCAGGTTTAATAAACAATGTTTTTTTTTCCCTCTCAGTCAAGCATCTTCCACTTTCAATCATGCACATGTGGGAAATCAGTGACAACACTTCCATTGCAAAGAAGGGTTTGCAGAAGGAAAAGTGTGTGTGTATGGTTATGCAGGTGTTGACAGTCACACCTGTACTCTGCTTCTATGCACTCGTCGAATTTAAAGTTACATCATCACCCTTTTACATGCATATTAAAGTACTTCAGATGGCAATATGAGAAGCCAGAACTATGATCAGTAGGCAGTAAAGGTCAAAAGGGAAAGAAAAAACACTAAAGCAGCGTACAGAACTTGAGCATAAACAAGCAGCTATGAATTAGTCAACAAAGTTAGGAAAAAGTTCCGAGTACAGGAACGTGTTAGTCACCTGAGCAGCCTCTTTAACTTGAGAATCAGCAGTAAGAAATTTAGAAGAGATTTTAGATGCAGGGGTTTTGTATTGACTGGCAGAAGCAGAAGAAGTGGAAGAAGAAGAGGTCTTAGAAGGATAACGGGAAGCCAGCTTTGGTGAAGGCATGTTGTCATATGGTTCAGCGTTCTCATAGTGCACCTCCTCTTGTTGCTGATGCCGCCTTGTGGCAGGACTCGAGTAATGCACTTCTAGGTCCTTGGGTTAGTCCAGGCAAGCATGCATATCAATTTGAGAGGAGAAAAAAAATTGTCCCAAAACAGAAAGAGATGAAGAGGGGAAAAAGGAAAAGAAGACAGCAGTAGAAAGTTAGTTAAACTACATATGCCATAGCAAGCTTTAACAGTTGGTACTTTATCTGTTGAAAGTGTTAAGTGCAGATACAAACAGAATTGAATTGAATTGAATTGAATTGAATTATTCTTTGATTCATGATCTTAAACTTTACGTTACCAGGATCTGGTACTGACACGACAACGAGGCAAAAGATTGGTTCTAAACATGAACACGTAATCTGATTGTATCACAATAATTATAGAGTAAAATATTTGTGTTCAATGTAGAATGTTTACAAAAATGTAAAAAACAGCAAAAACGGTAACCTCTTATCACGTGGGACAGGATATTACAGCACTGGCCACTAAACCAGGGGGTTCTTACTGTTCCATTGATAGGGACATCATCATAGTGCAGAGCCATCCCGGTGGGACAGGCGTAACCGTTGACCGGATTCTCCAGGTATCGGTTAGGAGACACCGCACGTTTACTGGTGAAACTGTGAAGGTAAAAATTCAGCTTTGTTAAAGAGAGTCTAGATTTACACATCGTCCACACTAAGAGCAGTTTCACCCGCTAACTGGTCAGGACTTTTCAGTATAATACAAAACAAAATTACAATATGTGCGTGTGAAGGAATAACATTTCTGCAGCAGTTAGCGTCCTAATCAACTGGACCGGTGCTGGACTGTCTTATAGCACTATACTGAGCAGAAAGTCATTGTGGTGTCCAGCATGTCCTCAGTCCAATGTGGGACAAACACCAAGCAACGTTGCTGTTTTTACATTTTTACATCCGTGTTTGGTGAGACAGGCTCTGCTGTGTTAAGTTTTTTTCACTACAGAGCTAATTGCTTCATTATCTACAACTACACTAAGATACAGTGTGTCTGACTGATACAGCTAGTGCACTAATACTCTACTTGCATTAAGCATCTTACATTACAATACAGCATTTATATGGACCAATGCACAAATACAGAGACTGTTTCATGAAGACAGAGCTACAGTTCTGTCAGAAGTGCACACACTATCTTGCACTGACAGGCTGGCAGTAATTTAGCAGCAGACACCAATAAGAAAATCATGACAGTAGTGTTAATTTACCTTTTGGAAAATTACAAATATAATGAGAAGAAAAATAACAAGTAATGGAAAAATGGGCTGCAGTACTAGAGAAAGAGGCATGTTTTTAATAGAACTATAGTTGAGCAAAGTAATAAATGCCAAAAAGCAAATTAAACCGTGTATAACTCCTTACTTGGTGACAATGTACTGTTGTTTCATTTTTGTTTCTCGCTGTATGATATGTACTTTTACACAAACCAATTAGTGTCAAGTACAGGGAGACCTTACCTACAGTATGAATGAGCGGGCACTGGACTATATGTAAAAAACCAATCATGACAAAAACAGAAACTTTTAATGTAATGCCTGAAAAAGCTTCTGAAAGTCCTTTAAAAAAAGACTAAAATGGATAGAGAATGCTTGATGAACCTTTTCCATGAGAACAAATGGTAAATAATTATAAAGATCCTGTACCAGAAGGACTGTTTGGCGAGCTGGATGACGTTGGCAGTGGTCTCAACATCAATGTAGTCATAATGCAGCGTTGCTGGATCAGTGGTGGAGCCAGTTTCAGCCAATAACACTCCCAGCCATCGACCCATCTCCTCAGAGGAAGAAGCCTGGAGGAAGATGACAACAGAGGTGACATAAGCTCATTAGAATAAATTCATGTTGTTTAGATTTGGAACTTGGCTGCTTCGAGCATGTTACCATTTTCCATGAAAGGCATCATAATGATATGGTTTTACATGGAGAAGAAGCAGAGGATAGCGTGCAGACAAAACGAAGAAACTGAATCAAAACAAACTGCAACATGTAGGAAACTCATATGCACCAGCAACATCAAACACGAAGACAGTGGTGGGTGGAGAAGGCATTTAACCACATGAGAGGAACTCAGTGAATAAGGAGGACAGAATGACAACCAGTGTGTGCTTGCATTTTAATGTATTCTCCTTTTAGGCTCACAAACTGATAAATACATCCCAGGTTGAATAAAACACGGGAGAATATGGCGGACTACCTCAAGAACTGCAACTTCTTGGCCATTGCGAAGCAGGCGGAAGGCGAAGGGGTGTTTGTGGTCAAGGCCGGGGCTGACCTCGCAGCCTCTGAGGGGCAACGAGGCAATGTGGCTCTTCAGGTCGTCCCGATCCTTATGGAGCAGCAGCTGGTTGTCTTTAAGGCGGCACCAGCGTTCCCGCCAGCGATTATTGGACAACACATTCAAGTAGCCTGATAATCAAGCAAGAAGGAAAATTTTAAATTGCTTTTCCGTTACGGAGATTTTATCAACAACTGGAGGGCATTTTAGTCTTTTAAATGGATCAAAATCACAAAAAGCTTCAGGACAGGACTTGACCGTTAAATATTCTGTTATTTGATTATAAACTGTAATGATATAGTTTTTCCGAACCTGATCTGAAGTTATTTCCATGCTACTTGTTATTTAGAGAATTTATGTTGCTATCAATTTAAACAGCTTACAGTATTTGCTTGTTATATTTAAAGTAAATATTTTATGTCTTTTGCCCAAATTTTACCTTGTATTTACACACAAGTAAATTTTGCCGCTCTGCAGGTCACATTTTTAATAAATATTTCAAATACTTTATCAGCAGTAGTTAATTAACTAGCCAAAAAATGTACTTTGGATAATTAATTAATATCCATCTACAGTCAGATAACAACTGTTTTACACTCGGACACTAAGGAATTGGGTCGTTTGACTTCTATGGCTTCCCCGGTGACTTTATGTTCTTAATCTTCTGCAGTGATCAACAGTATAATCTCATCACGGTGTCCTGAGTGTGCAAGCATTCATTCCTTAAATGAAAATGGTTGCTGGGCTTCCTATGACAATCCCATGGTAAAAATGGTAGGATATCAGAGGGAGGATGCTCCACTTCCTCTTTATTTTTGTGATTACTTTGCACCAGCTTGACCATGAGTTATTTCTCGTTGTTGTATAAGTAAAAACATAAATGTTTACTTGCCAAATTAAAAGTTGAATACTTGGGTCCAATCTGCCAACAATCAAAACTATATTCTGCACATGTATGAAAATCAAACCAGCAGCACACATGTACAAAGATCTTTTCAGCATACTCTTCTTATTAATATAATTTTTACCCATCCTGGCTTCAGGCTTGGTTTGTTAAATGTAAGTGCTTGTTATTACCACATGTGGGTACGTCTTCCTCTGCTGATGAGGTCTGTTCGTCAGTGGATGGCTTCTTCTTGCCGAGGCTGATGATCTTTGTGATTTTCTTTCCTGCTCCCTTCCCCATGGTCCCACTCTTCTGCTCTGCCTTTGAGTTCTTCTTTCCCTTTCCTGAGAGAAAAAAAGCACAGGTTATGACTTAAAATGAAGGGGAAATGAGTAAAATACCACACAGTCTTCTTTTTGATGGACTCCTGCAGACTTTAATTGCTCTGTCCTCATTATTTGAACAAAGGAAATTACCAAGAGAGATGCTATGTGCTCATTTATGTTGATTCAATTACATTTGGATACTTTTGTAATTCTGTAAGGATCAGGAGAAGAACAAAGAGCAACCCTAGACTCTACTGTAAACAACTACAAGTTAAGAACCAGTTGCCTTTGGCTTAATCAGTCCCTTGTGGGTTTAAATGCTCTTTGTTAGTGAATTAGTCTCATTTTGCAAACCCAGCATCCCTACTAGTCTGAGTGGTTGATTTCAGCTGGCCCAGTTTCCATGAAGACAAAAAGGGTGGACAAATGATGGTCCACATTCTGCTTCGAGGTAGAATGAAGTCAACTTAGCCTGGTCTTAGGAAGCTTGTCAGTCCCTGTGACTGTCTGTCTGCTCGAAGTGAGGGAAAGGGAGAGGAAAGGAGAATTCTGCTGTGCAGCTGTATATAAGAGCAAACTACTGTGACAGAAAGTGCAGCATCACCATCATCTGCATAAGCTTTTACAAAAATAACCAACCATCTCAGCTGGCAGATTGCAGGGCAAAAGAGACAGTCCAGAAGAAGTGGGGGAGGAGAAACAAAAGCATTCCCCTTCACTGATGTCATCATGCCGAGATGGCTAACGCTGGATGTCTGGAGTGATTCGATATGCACATAGAGTCACACACTGTATATAATCTCAAGAGCTGGTTTGTCTGATGAAGTGATGAAAGCTAAAGACTAGCAGCTCAACCTGATATGATTATGTGTTTTTATTCAGCTCTTGTTGGCATTCAAAAACTTCTGTTTCAACATTTTTTCCATACTGAACTTTTCTCCCAGATATGACGTGACAAATACCATGGTGACGGCTGTAATTAAATTAAATACAAAGCCGCCTGCACTCATTTTCAATGGCCGGGTCTTTTTCCCCCTGATATAAAAGTATACAAACACACATCACACACACAATGCAGGCCTGAGGTGGAAAACAGACACACAGATGTGAAAGTTATCTAATAAAAAAGGGGAATTATTATTATTTTTCCCATCAGGAGGAAAAAGAGGAGGAAAACTGATCAGGTAAATTTGATTCCAGTAAATCAGCTCTTTTTGTTACCAGCCATGGAAGGAATGTGGCTGATTAAGCTGAAAAGAGGGTTTTGGGGCTGAATGAGCGACTGCAGCAGGAGGAGAATGGGTCAAGAGACAGATCTGAACTAAGAAATACTGCATTATTTGTGGGGAAGAATTTGGTTTTTATGTGAAAAAGTATACAGCAGTGCCCAATTACAGAGACAAAGTTACATCAACATAAAACTGCAAGATCTGACACAGACTCTACATAACTTACAGTATAAAAAGAATGAAAAAGGAAAAAAATGCCATTCTTTACCAAGCATTTGAGTAAAAGTAGCAACATCAAATTGTAATAAAAGTACTAGTAATAGTTATATGTTTCAAGTACTACAGTGGTAAGTACAGGCCCTTTCAGAGCACTGATAATTGTTGTTACGTTAATGTTTATAATGCTCAAGTTACTAATGTTAGGCCACAGACTCATGGTGTGGTGTAAAAAATTGTCTCCAAATCTAGTAAAGTGGAAGAAAAAAAGTACCAAGAAACAGGAATATTCACGTACCTTAAATGTGTAATGAAATTGCATACTCACATGTTTATATTACATCAAATGCACAGCCCAAATTAAAAGAATGCTAATGTTAGTACAACAATGAAACGAATGAATGAAGCTTTCTCCTACACATAGCACCTAATGATATGACCCTGCCCACTACTGCTTGTGGTTGAGAAGTTTAAAAATGTGTTTTTATACAAACAAATATTCCCTAAAATTTTCAAAAACGTAAATCGTTTTTTGTTCATAAAGTTTTATGCTGTATTTGCGGTTCATGTGGTTTGCGGAGATTATCCTCATCAGTAGAATTTTACAATTACGCTAAACATTACATATTATTTTGTTTTACTGATGATCCTGACCCAAATTATAACCAGGTTCTGTTGAAGCCAGAACAAATAAAACAAATGAGTTCAAGTGTGGTTAAAAATATATCATGTGTTTCTGGTTTAGGGCACATGGTATTTCACTCAAGAGGACACCAACTCCAAATAGTTAAAATGAACACTACATACTTAATACTTACAAAAATAGTCTTATCAGACTTAATGCCCCTATACTGCCTTACAAAGGCAAAGTGCAGTAACTTGACATTTGGTCAAAATGTTGTGAAATCTGGAACTGGACCTTGTGACATTAGATTTAGTTTGTGATAAAGTCTCTTGGCTGTGTCATGTTTAATTTCAAAGACAACATGGCATCAAACTTACAGTAATGCCAAATTAAGGCCAAAAGCAAATCAGCAAGTGAGTCTCCACGACTGAAGATGAACTAAATACTCAGGAAAAAGAACAAAATGAGCAGAAAAAGAACCAAAATGTACAAAATAGTAAAGAAAATTAATAAAAGTAAACAAAAACAGAACCTAAATGAACAAAATAATCAAGAAATGAAACAAAGTAGATGCAAAAAAAAACTAACAAAACATAAATATAAACTTTCACATCACTTTTATCTCTTTTGCCATTTGCTGAGTTACTGACTATGCCTTTGTAGGGCAGCATATAGTACAAAATGCATTTATATATTTGAAGCTAAACCCTTCGTCTCTGGTGAAAACACCCTACAGTTTGATATGACCTCATTACATTCCCGTTACTGCTGATATTTCTACATGGTTTCTCCTTTTACTCCAGTGACACACAGACACAACTTGCACAACCATGTCAGTGAATCACAGCTCATTGCATCCAACTGGTTTACAGATTAACTGCTGATGGGAACTCTGTCCCAGTTATGATGCTAAAAAAAAACAGTCATTCTTAATGAGAAAATAAAGCATGAGTGATAAATTTTAGCTGACAATCTAAATAATACCGCAGACAAGTAAAATGAAATTTCTCTCCCCGAAGAGCTCTGCCTGCTGAGTAAACAGACAGTAAATAATCCCAAGGTATTTCAACCGTGTCTCTTTGTTTTGGCGTCTATTTCACCAGGGGAAGACCATCTTGGCGCATGTTAAGTAAATCCAAATGCTCATTCTTCATGCTTCATGCATTATTATCAGAGGCTGACCTTTCAGAACTTCAGCTTCTCTGAATCATCAGACAGATTAAGGGGAAAAGACTCTGGGTCCAAGCTTAGAACCACACTTTGTTAGTTTCCAGACACAAAAACACTGATCATGTTGTAACATTTATTTTACTCAACTGCTGTGTATTGATCTTCAGGCCAAGTATCAATGGCATTTAAATACTGCAGTGCACAGATACAATATATTGCTATATGTTTAGATGTGTTCTTAACTAAATACTTAACCAAGAGCAGATGTAGAAGCATTGCAAAATAGTCACACAAGAACTCCAAACCAGGGTTCACTTAATGTTTTAACTAGATTTTTCTGGTGTTTCCTGTGGACTTCTGAGAAAAGTCAACAGTAAATCTTCAGCTTGCATTCATCTTAGGTCTAAAAAGTAGCAATAGCTATTGCATGCCCCAAAAGTGAACATGTTATTAATGCTCAGGAGTGAGCATAAGGAGTCCTCCACCGACAGTCAGATATCATGGATGTAGGCAACCAGTACATTTGGGGAAAGAGTTCATACACAGCCACAAGTCTAAGGCCAGCTGCACACAGAGAAACACGCCTCATCTCAACTCAACGTAAGTGGAAATCTGCTTGATGTGCGGCGGTCCCCGACCCAGCTTTATCAGTCTTGACAACGTCCCGACAGAAATCGTGCTGATTCAGTCTCGGCGATGTGCGGCGGTCATGACTCCGACTTGCCGACTTTTATCATTGGTGGACATGTGTGTCACAACGCAATCAATGTTTACTGTCAATAGATGGCGCCCAGTTCCCAGGCGTGCGTTGTGCTGCCAGTCTGCAGCTGTGTGCGAGGTTCCTTCAATCATGACAGATCTGTCACTTTTCTCTATGTGCAGCCAGCCTTGTAACATTCACTTAGAGGTGTAGATGAACTTAAAAAAATAGCTGGCTAAAGGTCATAGTTCAAGGTCACTGTACGTAAGTAAGTAAAGTTTCATTTATATAGCACCTTTCAAGATAAAAACCACAAAGTGCTTTACAACCAAATGCTAAAATAAAAACAGCAACAATAAATAGTGGACTTAGCAAAAGAAGCCAGGGAACCAAGATTCTCCATTACCTTGGGGACCCATCTGCTAGGAGTGCATACAAGAACTTCTGTTTTCTCATTATTAAGTTGGAGGCGACTGTCTGCCATCCAACTTTTA
>JAQQAE010014909.1:0-12224 GCA_029823295.1 Pseudamia nigra
AAACCTCTCTTATCTTTTTAAATGGGTGAACTTGCACATTTTTACATTTCCCAATAATTATTGTCCCCACTGTAATGCACTAAATATGAAGAAATGAAAAAAGAAAATCAAAAATATTAATGAAATAGTTGAGAAAATGAACAAAATGATCAGGGACATCAACAAAAATGGACAAATAATAAAGAAAAATAAGATAAGTAGACAAAATAGACAAAATGACAGAAATAAAACATGCAAAACAGAATAAAGAAAATGAGCAAAATAATCAAAAAGAATGCGATGAAAACAAAAACAAATCAGCAAAATGATGAAAAAAAATGAAAGGAATTAACAAAAAATGATCAAGAAAATTAAGCAAATGAATAAAAGTAAATAAACAAGTAATATTAAAAAAAGGTGAAAATTGACCCGATTTGAGTCCAATATAGCGCGTAGAAAAGTCACTGATGGGTCTATTTAATAAAACAAAAAGTCTCAGTGTGTTTATTTTAAAACATAACCCACAGAGCTGCTCCTGCCTGCACACTGATTCCCTGCGTCCACTGAAGACAGATGAGCTGCTGCCGCTGCTGCTGTCCTGACATTACTGGGACAAACACTGAACCAAGACACGCTGCAGCAGCTCGTCCACCCCTGGGACGGCTTCCTCTGACTTCACACTGATGCGGATCACGGTGTGAAACCAAATACACAATGCTCCACAAACTTCTACTGCAGGATCACCATGGGCCGCACTGCTGTGTCCAAACAACAAACACGGCATCGGGGAGTCCGAGTGGGAATATGAGTTGATGATTAATTGCCACGCAAGTTACTGAAATTAGCAATATTTCTTGACACTTTTTCCCACATTTTTTTTAGCCTGAGACCTAAAAGATAAATGTGTCATCTCCTTGTGACCAAACAGAACAAGAAGCTGTAAAACTGCAAATCCTCTGCAAAACTTTGGAAATTATTCCTGTGATTACCGACACTTGTGCTCTTCAAGGTCAAAGTCAAAGACATTTGATGAGTGAGAGGCATACTGGAGTCTCATCTGTCACATATTAAAGTTTTGAGTCTCAAGAACATGAACAAACGATAAAAACAAACTAAGAAAATGAACAAAATAATCAACAAAGAAAATGATTCGGATAAGGAACAAAATGTTCGTAAAATAATGCAAAGATGAGCAAAATAATCAAGAATATTAACAAATATGAAGAAAAACCAAGGAAACTAAACAAAACAAATCAACAAAATGAACTAATATAATGAACATAATTTTAAAAAATGACAAGTAATGAACAACATGAGTTGAGTAGTTAGACATGGCTAGAAACATTTGTAGGTGAAAGTGCAATAATTTCAGACCCTACTGGTCTTCAAGGTCAAAGTCAAGGTCATTTGATGAGTGAGCTGACAAACATCCTGGAGTCTCATCTATCACATATTAAAATTTGGTGCCTCTAGTTATAGATTTGGTACTCCATGTCAAAATAAGTTTTTGCAGTGATGATGGCTGTGAACTTAATAGGGAAATTAGGAGGTGGTTGCCATAGTAACCCTTCGCCCTACCCTGACTTCTCATGTACCAAGTTTGGTTAGTTTGGGTCCACGGACTTTGGAGACACAGAGCCGAATGTTCAGACAAACACGTGAATGGAGATGTTTGTCAATTTAAAAGATAATCTTGCACGCCAAGAAAGTAGCAGTTTGAGGTCAAGCTGCATTTTTTTCTTGAAGGAAACATATTGTGCATTTTCTGGCATAATATTTAAAGCTTCTGGACTCTAAAGATGACATAAATGTGGTTTTAAGCTTCAAAATTTTTCTTTGCTGTTTTCTTTTCCTTTCTCTGTGCCTTGGCTGGCTGTCCCTGCTCCTCCTTCTGATTGGTTGTCTGTTTTTCTGAGTGATTGCATGGTCGGACCAACCAGAGTTCATGGGGTGTGGCTTCTGCAAATGAGACAAGACACCAGTAGCGACTGGTGTGAAGTGAATCATGTTGAGAGATGACCTGAGTCCAGGTGGGCGGGACCTAGGCCTCAGGTTGAGGTGATTGACAGGAGATGTGATATCACATGAGGGAGAAGGTGGGGTTTCAGTCAGATTCAGTTGACAGAAAAGATCCATGCCCAATTTGTCCACAGACTGACTGTTTTGATGCTGTACTATTATTTTAGAGTCCAGGAACATGTTTTATCATGTTAAAAGGCACAGAAACTTGATTTGTACTTGATAAGTTAGGCCCCATAACCTGAAAAAGAAGTGTAAGGCAGTGGGCGGGACTTGTTTTTAAAACTTCAAATGAATCCACAATCCTGGCCTAGTCCTATAAATTGGGATGTGAACACAGCTCTGTATAGTCAGAACCCTGGATTTGGGGATGATTATTGATATAAAAGATGCAATGTGTTCAGGTTTTTTTGTTTTCCCTGTAAGACTAACAGAGAGCTTTTTTAAATATGTAGTGTGCAAGATTTAGGGGGTGTTTGAGGATCTAATCATCTGCCAAAAGATGCAGATATTGGTTTGGCGATCCCAAGTCCACCTCTGCATCTGCATACCTGACAAGTCAGTGTGATACCTGGAAATGGCTGAACTAATTTGGTTATTGACTACTATAGTATCTCCATCCTGTCAGCTTTCGGTGTAGGTTGTGCTACTTCTCGTAACAATGAAATTCATTCACAATTCTGCTGTTGGGTAGTGATCAAATGGCATCTACTTGCAAGAATTTAATTTCATGTTTATAAAGATATTTCCATGAATATAGAGTCACGCCAAAATAAGAAACTTACCTTCAAATGTGCCATCAACAGGTTCCTTCTGCGCAGTTATCATGTTTCCACAGTCGCTCAGAACAGATATCTTCACCTTTTATTCCATTTTATGATCCAGTGTTAAGGTGCACTGCTAGGTTTGCGTGTGGAACTGAGCCCTCACTACTTACAGTCCTTCTTGTACCTTTGCTGTTTTTCTCCTACTCCAAAAGAACAAAACAACGCTGTACTCTGTCACTACAGTACATGTAACACCTGCCACCTGTTACCTGCTTATTAAATCTTTGAGGCCCACTGGGAGCTCATGCTGTTGGGAAGTAGAGCTCCCCAACTGATGGGGGGTGCAACAGCATAATCAAAGGTGATAAATAACTGTTAAACTAATGAAGACCTTTTAGCAGCCTCTTTGGGGGGGTCCAAGGAAAGGTTCGTTTCATGGCGATGTATTGTAATAAAGGCCCAAAATAACTAAATATAACACAACTGACACTTTTCAAACCTTGGGAGATCCTGGAATAGCTCATAGGCTTCCTCACACGCTATCTAAAGGTAGTGGGGATGTAAATTCTGCTCTGTGCTGGCAAAGTCCAACTCAAATAGCCACAGCCTTCAAGTGAAAAGCAGGAATGCTTCAGTGACAAACAATGCACTTTGACGCAGTACGTACCTGGTTTGCAGAAATGTACACAGGCACTATTTCATTCTGTGAAACAGTGCCATTTTTGTTCAATTTGTTGATTATTTTGTTCATATTGTAGGAGATACTCATGTAAAATAATTAAAAAATATACAATAATCTTAAAATATTATGCTCATTTTTGTTGGTTATTTTGATCAGTTTTTATCAAATGCCACTGTCAGGGACATTGTTTTCATTAGTTACTTTGTTCATATGTTTTTTGACAGTGTAACTCAAAGTGTTAGGTGCAGATTATGATGAAATTTGCAGGATCGCAAGATTTTTGGATTGATCAGTGTCTGGATCTGGGAAATGTTTTCATCAAGCTTGCCAAATAAGGCCATTTTCAGTATTTTTGCTTGTACAGTACCCCCACAAATAATATCCAGAAAACTGGCAAAAAATACAGAACATCAATATATGTAGGTTCTACCACACTATGAAGTTTGATCTCAATCCTGGTCTATATTAGAATTATTTTTCTTCATTTTAACCAGTTTTGTGCAGTTTCTGTTTCTTTTTCAGTTTCTGTTTATTATTTTTTGTTAATTTTCCTACCTGTTATATTGGTCTAGTTTTTGACTTACGATGCATTTTGTTCATTTTGACTTCCTATTTGGTTTTGTTTGTTTTCATGTTATAAAAGCCAGCAGGCATCTTAATATGGAAATTATACCTCGAGTTGACTTTTGGGTCATGAGTTGAAAAAGTCTGAGATCCACAGAGCAGACTTTTGTTGGATTTTACTGTACATATGTATAATTGTTGTTATTGTTCATGTATCTGATGTCGTGTATGTCTTCCCCTACAGGAATTTCTACTACATCACCATGCTCCGTGACCCAGTCTCCCGTTACCTCAGCGAGTGGAAGCATGTGCAACGTGGCGCTACCTGGAAAACTGCCCTCCACATGTGTGATGGCCGCCCACCCACTCAGGACGAGCTCCCCGCCTGCTACAGCGGCGAGGACTGGACGGGCGTGTCGCTGGCAGACTTCATGAACTGCCCTTCAAACCTGGCCAACAACCGGCAGGTCCGCATGCTGGCCGACCTTAGCCTCGTGGGCTGCTACAACATGTCCTCCATGAGCGAGCTAGAGCGCGGCCACGTGCTCCTCGCCAGTGCGAAAGCCAACCTGCGTAACATGGCGTTCTTTGGCCTGACGGAGTTCCAGAGAAAGACGCAGTACCTGTTTGAGAGGACGTTCAGCCTGCGCTTCATCCGGGCCTTTACGCAGATCAACAGCACCCGTGCCGCCAGCGTGGGGATCAGCGAGAAGGTGCGGTGGCGGATCGAGGCGCTCAACGCTCTCGACATGGAGCTGTACGAGTACGCCAAGGAGCTGTTTCTGCGGCGTTACCAGTACAACCGTCAGCAGCAGCACCAGGAGGAGAGGCTGAGGAGGCGGCAGGAGCGACAGCAGAGGCAGCGGCTGCACAGGACCTATCTGGCCGAACTGTGGAGACTCGGAGGAGGAGGGGGGACGCCGGAAGATGAGGACGAGGAGGAGGTGAAGGGGCTCGAGGAGGTAGCTACTACAGAGGATTACAGCAGCCAGGTGGTGCGGTGGTGAAGAAACAGTAATGCGGACTAAAACGCACCAATGCACTGAGCGATTGCGGTTTGATTCGTCATGCTGTCCTCTCCTCCTCCTGTCTCGCCGCCTCCATGCTCCTGCTGTGATTCTGCCAAAACCTGCTGCCCTCATCTCCTCATAGCGCTTCGCCGGACTGCCAAACGGTGTCTTAATATTTATGATGGATGTATTTATCATGGCAACAACATTAAACATTTTGTATTTTCTTTCTTATGGCTATTTTTGGCACTGCAGTTGTGAAATGTGTTTATTTATGGGAGTGTCTATTTGCACCCGGGTGCAAATAGACACACTAGGGCAGATGTTATTTGCACCCAATTACAAACTCATCATGTTGAACTAGGTTTAATTTAAAGCAGGTGCTACAAGTGAATGGTGGTACAGACCAGGGTTTCTCAACTGGTGGAGAGCGAACCAGAAGTGGGTCATGTACTTATTTTGAGTCGATTTGTGAAGAGTGTGGTTAAAAAAAAATTAAAAAAAACCTTTACCGTCTTACTTCTTTTAATCTGATGTCGGACTTTGACATACAGTAGCTGTTTTATTCATTCAATTTATTATTTTATTTCATTTTATTCATTTTGTCTTGGTTATTTTTACTCATTGTTTTTTTTTGCGCTGCACAGTTTTCTAAATTATGTGTTTGTCAATTTTATTTTCTTGAATTTGGTTTATTACAATATTTCTGCATTTTTTTTGCTATTTCTTCATTTTGTGGATCATTTAGTTGATGATTTTCTCCATTATTTTGTTCATCATTTGATTATCTTGTTTTTTTCTCAATTATTCTGTGAATTTTTCTTTTAATTTTGTCGATTTCATTTTTTGTCAATTTTGTTCATTGTTAGCATTAATTAGTCAGTTTCTTATAATATTTGTTGATTTTGTAGAATATTTTTGTTCATTTTTATGTTTTTGTTCATTTCATGGACTTGTCATTTTTCCTCTTTTTGTAGATGATTATTTCATCATTTTAAAATTATTTTCTTCATGATTCAGTTTTATGATTCACTTTTTTTTGTTTTTTTTGTTTTTTTTTAACCCTAAAAAATCAGATTTTTTAGGGTTAGGGTAGGATGGTGGAAGGATGATGGATTTTCAAATTATTACATAGTGCAAATAACATCTGCCTTTATTTATTCATTAGCAAAATGCTTTGAATGTTCTCAAAGCGGTGACAATGTTCCTTAAATTTCAACTCAAATGACTAGACCTGAAAAAACTTGTGCTTCATGAGGAAAGCGAAGGCCGATTTTGGTATCTTTTCAAATCTGACCTGAAGGATCTGTGTACTGTTTGTGATATAGCACCGTGTTGATCAGTGAAATATTGTAGTTACTCTGTGGTGTTTGGCTTCATAAGAATATCAAAGCACAAACTTGGCAATAGTCTGCAGTGTTTTTTCTGACTGATTTAGCTGCAATATACTGAAACAACCAAGGCAATGTCTTGCAGGAAATGTGTTCAATAAAAATAAGCAGCATCCAGTGATAAATTTGTCCCTGATGGACTCTCCGATACATGCACGTGTTTGGTTTTTCACAGCATGTTCTCGCTATAAAAGTCTGAAATCTTCACGCCGTGTGCTACCTTCTTCCATCTCCTCATATATGCAGACACACTGACGCACACCCGGGCATTTTTTTTTTTTTTTTTTACTCCTCTTAAGATGTAAAGAGGAGAGCTGCAGGACTGAAAGACAGGCTGTCAGAGTTGGTTTCGGCGGTCTTACATCACAGTGAGAGAACATTGGTATTTCCACCATTAGGCCATTGATCACAGGCTTTTCGCTTCCAAATTGATCATTTAAAGTTTAATTGAGCATGACTTGAGCACAGCAGAGGAAAAAAAAGAACTTCAGCAGGTTTCCGAATGCCTCCTCCCCCCGTAATCTGACAAACGTACAGCACTCGGCTCCAGCGGCGTTCCATTTGCGATTGCTAACGAAACAATCTATTTGGACGCAGACGACGGGCCTTTGAAAACAGCGTAACAGTGCCAGGGTGATTGAAAGGATATGAAACTATTAATTTCCTGCTTGTGGAAAATTGCGGCTGTAATAAGCACTTTGTGATCACTCCACGCGGGACGGGTTTTGTGCATGAGGAGGAATATTAGGATAAGGAGGAGATCAGTCAGGAGGCAGAAATGAAAATGGCTATGTCCACAGACTAAAATAGCCTTTCCGTCTCCAGCTGCAGCCTCTATTCAGCTTGCACAGCATGGACGAGACAAAGATTAGAATTATGTAAGGGTATGATAATGCAGCTGATCAAGGGTACGTACTGTTTAGGTCAGATATGAACTTAAACGCTGCATTAAGTGTGTTTTATGGCTCGATTTGACTGAAATGGGACCTGAAGTGTAAAGGGCAAAGGAGCAGGGTGACATGTGGCACCTGGAATAACACAATCTGCAGCAGTGGATAGACAAATAATGTAACAGTGGGCTTTATCTGTTGACAGGGAGAATTTGTTCCGGGAGGTTTGCGTTTTCCAGATAAACGCACGTTCAAAGATCTCAGCTCGGTAGTGAAACATTCTTGCACATTCTGTTTTTATTCGCCGTGATTACTCTTTGAAGACCAGAAACTCCAACTCCTTTTGTTGTCATCACTCCTGCACAGAAAGCAGCACTTTCAAAATGAGGAATGAGCCGGCAGCCTTGTTAGCTCGCGGGGAGGGCGAATGCATCTGCTCAGAGCTCGGCTAAGTGCTTAGATACAACCTCAGAGTCTTTCACAGATCAGTAGTTGCAGGAGGTGTTGTTGGGCTGTAAAATCACTTTAAAAACGGCACGAGGGAGACAAAAGCAGCAAACCATGATGATTGATCGTCTCCCTTTACTTTCATCTTTAGATTTTCAGAAGTAATACTGTATCATAATCTGCCAAAATGTGGATCTTCTCAATCAGGCCAGCCTCATTTTCCAAAAGCCTCCTGCACCTGACTGTCAGAAAAGAATTATGGTTTCTTTTGAAACCTGCTTCTTTAGTGGACACGTCAGCTTTGAAGCACATCTAAAAATACGTGGTACAGTAGGTGGCAATGCATTCAGGAGATTTGAGCTGCAAAAAACAATAAAAAGCGAATGTGTTTTTAGCCATCAGAAATTTACAAGAAATGTACTAATTAGGAAACATTTTATACTCAAGGCTGCAAACAAAAGAATCCATTGTGCTGTTGGCGATGTAAAACAGCTCATTACAGAGATCGGTTAATGTTAATTCTATACTGAGGCCAAGAGAGCTCAGTGTGGTTCAAACGAAAAAAATATGAACTCAAATGAGAATGAGCTGGAAAATGCAAATTAAAAGATTATTCCAGGATATTAAGAGTTACCTTGATTTGTATGGGGTCTGGTTGATGTGTTTCATTCGAAAATGTATGGCCATTCCTCTGATTCAGAATGAAAAGTGAAAAGGAGTTGACATAATTTAAAGAAATAATGGGATTAGAATCATGGTTTAGTGCAAAAGCAACGTCCTTTAAGAGCAAACATACTGCAGGCAAGGATCTCCAAAAAACCATGTTCCTTGAATAGCAATAAGTTCAGCTAGGGTTTGGATACCACCGTTAATGCTGAAGAACAGATGTACGCTACCAGTCAAAAGTTTGGACACACCCCCTCCAGTGCTTTTTATTTATCCTCATTTTCTTTTCTTTCTTTTTTCTAAACATTTATTTTTTGGGCCTAAAGTGTAGAATGACAGGAAAGATGGGAAAGGAAAGTGGGTAGTGATCCAGGTTGGATTTGAGCCTGAGCCTCTGCGATTGGGCCCGGGACATGAGAATGTGCTCTGCCAGGTGAGCCACTAAACCACCCCATATTTTCATTATTTTCAACATTGTACATCAATACTGAAGACAGCTGAGCTGTGAATAAACATACATGGAATTACGTAGTAAAATAAAATGCCCAAAATCGCAAATTTACAGCACCTCAAATGTTGAAAATAATAAAGAAAAAGCAGTGAAGGAAAATCTGTATCCAAACTTTTGACTGCAGCACATAATCAAGCTTCAGCAGAACATTTGTGACCTCTGACACCACAGACTGCACCACATCAAGAATAATCAGTCATACATCGCAGCCACATGAATGCAGGGTTACAGTGATACCTTGGTCAAAGCACTAAAATGTAAACAGCATTTTTACATTTTCCACACTTCCAACTTTTTCTCATTTGAGTTTGTATTAAAGCATCCATTTTACACACAAGCAAATAAAAGCTGTAACTGCATGATTCAGATGTTATTGCACATAGCTGCTATTAAGCTATAATCCCTTGAATATTATTAGCCAGCAGAATAAAAAACATGAGTATCTACAGTGTGTTTTCAGTACTAACCTGGGAACCAAAGGAATCCAAGACCTCACCTTTCATTTGCGCTACAAGATACTATCAGCCTCCTCGCGTTCAAGGAGATTTAGCGATGAATTTTCCACCCTCACATCAGTATTTAACTAACAGGGCAGTAGAGAGTAGAGTTTCCATAAGATACAGGTGTTTACGTGTTTTGTGCACGTAATTACTGCACAAAACAAATGAAACTGAACATAATGTCCTTAATGGTACAAAATGTCCAAATTCCCAGTGATATGTTTGAAAGATTCTTGAGGAATGTAAGCATGAAAGGTTCAAGATGTACTCAACAGTCACTGGACAAAGGACCAGGATTCAATTCAATTCAATTCAATCTTTACTTCTATAGTGCCAATCATAATCGCCGATTATCTCTAGGATGTGCAAGTGAACATTTACAGAGAATCCAGGATGATCTGACTTGCTAGAGATGCTTATATATGACATTGACTTCAACATGTATCTGTCAAATCCCAGGTTCATGTATGATAAAAATAAAAAATTACAGATCCAACAAAAAACAGATTTTCAGGAAACATGACTGGGTGTGAGATTCAGTAATATAGCTGTTTTATTAGCATTTTTCATTTCCAGCTGGTGTGTCACTGCCTGTCTTGCTGATAATGGCCAGGTTGACCAGTGATTTGGTTTTGTTCAGCCAAGATTTAGAGCAGAATACACTAATGAAGGCGCTGCGAAACTTATCACCTGAAAGCGTGTACAGAGCCAGGTTAAAAAATGTGTTAAACCCAGCCACAGGCCTGGAGATGATGTATGCTGCATGCACAATGTCCCTCATGGCGCATGACAGATCTGGCATGTTCCGTGTTTCTATCCTCAGTGCACGTAAGATGTGGTATGGCATGAAACACAAGACAAACACCACCATGATCAGCACTGTCACCCGGCGTGCTCGCATCCGACAGGTGCTGCTGGCGACAGGACCTTTTCCAAGTTGCTTCACAATGCCGATGTAGCACATGACCACCACCACTAGGGGGAGTAAGAACCCGAAAAGGGTGAGCAGCCAGCTGTACAGTCGCACTTCATGGACATTGGTGGTGCTAGCAAAGTCCAGGCAGTATGTCTGGTTGTCTTGCTCCTTCATGTCAATGACAATCAGCATGGGTGTGATTTCAGCAGCAGCGATAATCCACACAATTATGCAGGCGGTGATGCCCCAGCACTTCTGCTGCACCTGTAACACCCACAGAGGCCTGGTCACAACCACATACCGGAAAGCAGCGATGCACGTCAGGAACAGGATGCTCCCGTACAGGTTGAAGTGGAACCCGAAGCGTACAAAGCGACACATGAACTCGCCAAGTGTCCACAAGTCTCCATTATTGTAGTAGTAGACAAAGTAGGGCATGCCGAGAACATAGAGGAGGTCCGTTAGAGCCAAGTTGACCATGATGATGGTGCTGCTCTGCCACGGACGCAGTTTGGTCACATAGATGATTAAACCAGTGATGTTGCCCAGCAGGCCTCCGACGAAGATGGTGCCGTAGCACACAGGGAGGTAATAGCGCTTCATCAGCTCATCTATATTGGTACAGTTGTCACTTACGTTGGCCATGGTAGACCTTAGGGATAAGAAAAGAAAACAAGGTATTATATTTAATGAAAACTTAAATATAACACCTCTACTTTTAGTCTGTAGTTTGAAGAGAATTAAAGCTGGAATAAATTACATAATTGGCACGATATAAGACTGTGTTTACAATTTCCATTAACATCCATCATGAGATATGTGGACAGAAGTGTCCAGCTGTGAGTGCATCTGTTCAGACATGGTCTTACAGATGTGTCTTACTGATATCTAAGCTTTCCCTACTGATATGCAAGTAAATCAGCTCTTCTGTAGTTCAAAATGTACGTACATGGTTTCTTATTCTGCTTGTATTATTCATAACAGCTGGTGCCATAAATCAATCAATACACCTTAAATATTGATATGATACGTTGACCATTCTCTTTCTTGTTATACAGCGCACTGATTGAATCTTCAAGTGCTTCAAGTGAATCTTTGTAAGATTATGTGAGGTACGCATAATGCATCTTTGAGGACTTTCTGGGCATTTCTGTCATCTTTAAGCACTTTTCTATTACAGCTTTGCAATGCTGAGTAGGCAGTCCTTCATGAATCCCAAGATAGACATATGTTCAGGCTATGAGAGAAGATGAATACATGCATTGCAGACCACATCGGAATGCATCCTGGCTGATTGAACAGGGCAGGAGTTAGCAACCTGTACAACCTAAGGAGACATTTCTGGACAGAAGGGGGAACAAAATGTGTCTACAGCTGCAAAAAATATTCAAACTCTTTATGTACCACATAAAATGTGGTCCATGTTTTAGCTGCTGGGGGCGGGGGTTAGAAAAACCTACAGCACAGCTCTGGGTAGTCAGCCATTTGCCTCGACCGGTTAGGGATAAGTGGACAGAGGAGAGACAAAAAAAAGAGCAGAGAAAACAGAGAGCAACAAACACCACAGAAACTGGACGACATCAGAAGTCACAACCAGCAACTACACATTAAGAACATCTAGAGACCTGTAAGGTCATTGATTTTTTTATTTATTTTTTCAAATATTGCTAATGTCCTTGATTTTTGTGAATTTTGGTTTATTTCCCTGATTATTTTAAAATATCTGTTATTTTTGTGGTTTATTTTTTCAATAGTTTTGTAAAATTTTTGGGGTGATTTTCTTGTTATTTACATGTTCTAATGTTTACTTGTTATAATTTTTAATTGCCCCAAATTATTTTTTTAAATCCATTTTCATTCTGCTGATTTCTTAATGCAGCCG
>JAQQAE010014910.1:0-12223 GCA_029823295.1 Pseudamia nigra
TGGTTTTACATGTATTCCTATGGAAAAAGTCTCTTCGGATAACGAGAAATTTGGATACAGAGTGTGATGCCGGAACGCATTAAACTCGTTTTCTGAGGTACCACTGTAATAATATGTTTTGTTAAGGACTTGCTAAAATTGTCTTTCTTGGTCGAAACCAATGTGAAATTGGTAGCATTTTAATACAAAACATGTTCTGGGTGTTTTTTGTTTACTACATAATTCCATACATGTTCTTTAACTTGGATGTCTTCAGGATTAATGTACAATGTTGAAAATAATAAAAATGAAGAAAGAGGTGAAGGTGTGTCCAATCGTTTGACTGGTATTGTATGTTTTTGAAGGTAAATAGCATTTTACTTGTCAATCCACTGGTTACATTTAAATGTGCCTCATGTGATTCAGTTCATTTTCAGTGCATGAATCAGACAGTGAGACAGCAGGCATCCTCTTGCAGTCTGTGAATGTAGGATTCCTGCTCTACAACATGTATGCTCTTATATAAGTGACTTTAGCTAACCTTGTGCAAAGCCCAGCGCTCCAAAAACAATCAGTTTAAGGTCTGTATCAATCTGGGTGCCGTTGACAACAGGGTCATCAGCCCACATGCTGAGCCAGTAGTTGTAGCCCAGTGAAGCTCCCTGCTGGAAACCGTAGAGGAAGACTATAGGGATGATGAGGGCCAGTCCGATGGTCTTGAAATACTTCTTGTACATCTCCAACTTAACCTGGAAAAAAGAACAGTTGCCAGTTGTGTTTGCCGAAAAGGAAGGTTATTGAGGCAATTTAGGAGTTGAATAACAAGTGTTTTTGACTTACTCTTCCAGTGAAGGCTTTGTCGACCTGAGTCAGTTTTCCAAGATCCTCTGGTACCTGCTCCTGGTCGGTTTCAGTCACAGGCTCCATATTCTGCAGGTTAGTATTAGTGGTGTCACCGCTGGAAAACACGGAGAGGGGCCAAAGCTCAGATTAGTAAAAAAAAAAGATGCTTGGGATGCCAAACACCCTTTGATGGCTTTGCCGTTTACAAGTTTATGTTTTTACCCAATGAGCTGCTCCTGTGACAAGTCTCTGGAGAATGGCATAAAATCCACCATGCTGAGACGAGCATTAGACCTCCTGGAACCAGCTGCACAAAAATCACATTGATGATTGATTACTAATTATAAAAATTATGTTTATTGCCTGCGTCTTCTACAGAAATGAGCATTTACCTCTCTGTATCACACTTTCTTTTCGCTCTGTGTTGGCGAATGTGTGGATAAAGTCAGCAAAGGCACCATGGCGGCTGAGGAGCTCCTGGTAGGAGCCGCTTTCTGTGATTTCTCCGTCTACCAGGACGAGAATGAGGTCAGCTTGCGGCAGGAAGCTCATCCCATGGGTCACCAGGATACGGGTCTGTTCAGCAAGCCACACAAGTAATAAAACACAATGTAAGCACAATCCAGTACTAAATAGAGGCTTTTTAAAAAACCAAAATGTCAGCAAAGTGACCGCTACTTTCATATTTTGATATACATTAAGTAGTGTAAGTCACATGTTTTCGAGGAGTTTAGGTGTTGTAAAACCATGTTTTGACTGCCTGAGGTTGATTTAAAGGACTAAAATAATATTGCAAGTTTTTCTGCCATGTATTACCTTGTCTCTAAGGAGTCCTTTTGGTCCAATGACTTTGTCGAAGATGTGTTGACCCACATGTGCATCAACAGCAGACAGAGGATCGTCTAGCATGTACACATCAGCCTTTCTGTAAACAGCTCTTGCCAGGCTTACCCTCTGTTTTTGCCCACCTGAGAGGTTCAGTCCCTTTAAAAACACAATTATTAAAAATTTTAAATATAAGTCACTGAATGTAAAGATAGCACACAGTGTGAGCCACAAATTTCATACCTTCTCTCCAATTTCAGTGGCATCTCCAGCAGGTAGGATGTCCAAGTCGGGCAGCAGAGCGCAGGCCTCCAGCACACGGTTGTACCATGATTTCAGCTTTTCACGGCCAAAAATGATGTTGTCGTGGACTGTGGCATTCTGGATCCAGGCCTGCTGCGGCACATACGCCACAGAGCCCTATGTAGACAGAAGGCAATACTTATTAAATGAACCCCATACTATAACTAGAAGTAACACATGGAATGTATTTGTGTACCTTCACAGTGACACTGCCATTTCTTTTTTCTGTTTCCCCGAGCAAGGCAGACAGTAAAGACGACTTTCCACTGCCCACGTGCCCAACCACAGCAACGAGAGAGCCTCGTGGCACACGTATGCTGATCCTGTCCAGAAAGGTATTAACTGTCCAGTAAGTCTCCTCTCATATTGGAATTTATGGATTTTTACATTACCGTATGTGCTTTCATAATCCATACCTTTTCAGACACGGAGGGCTCTCTGCAGACCAGCTGAAGGTGCCATTTTCTATCACCACGTCTTCTCCTTCTAAAAAAAATGAATGACAGAGTTGAACACTGAGTTGTGGACAACATGAATGACAAACAAACCCTTTCGCAAATAAATTCCCCCTTGAAGTTCCTCCGTCTGGGCATAATTACAAGAGAATTTGCTTAATCATACAAATTACAGAGCTGTTGCTTTTTCACAAGCTCTCTTAGGAAGTGTTGACAGATTACAGACAGAAGCATGTAGGTTTTTTGTTTTATTTCTCTATGATTCATATGTCTGAATTCATGCTGTGATTTATGTTCAACCGCTAAATGGGGACATCCTATAATTACGCTGTCTACTAGTCTGCCTGGGACCCAGGAAGTGACAGCGCACATGATCCATACAAGGCTGTGGTGCTCCACAGATATAAACAACAAAATCTCCTGGATTGCTTATATTGATTATGACAGCCTATGATTTTATAAAATACGAGGTGCAAATTATGGAAATTGTAGAAATTAAACAGCTCAGAATAGTAGTTTATTCATTCAGTGTAATAGCTTATACATGGGTGGAGCTCCTACCAGAACTCAGTGGAGCCTTTGAGACATTGTCCACTTTAAGTTCTTCTGCACACAGGTACTTTCCCAGGCGTCTCAGTGAAACCATAGCCTGAAACAGAGTTAGTGGTTAATTCTCTGACCTATATACATCATATTGCACCACAAAAAACCTCATGGTTAGGCCATACATTGGGAAAAACACAGAGTGTCATTGAGTATTAAAGAGAAATGTGACCTACTTGCATCGTTGTGCTTATTGCAAATGGAAGTTGACTGAGCGGGGTCTTCAGGATGTTGATGAGTGCCATCGAAACAAACACTTTTTGTGCATCCAGAACGTTCCTGTCATCGAGCATGACGTACACTCCAAACATGGCAAAGGCAATCTTGAGGAAAAACACACTAAATGTTACCTTCACTGTCAGAAACACATGTGAAGAATTATCTTTAGAGGCACAATTTGAAGGTTCAGGCTGGTGTGATTCTATATTTTTCTTATTTGTCAACAAATCTTCTGACAACTCCAAAAACTAACAATGTGCTAGTCTTTCAACACTTTCTGTTCTTTGTTATTTCCTGGTTCTTTCTGATGTGGCACTAAGCCTCAAACCCAGTCTTTCATACTGATTTCTTTAAAAATAGGGCAGAAATATATAGTTTCACTCATTTGTGTCAAAATAAGACTCACTAATTTAGTAAAATAGAAGTAAAAGGGATTCTTTAGGCCTATTTTCAACTGTTGACTAATATGTACTTGAGTTCATTTTCACTCACCAGGAAAGATGAGGAGTTGAAGGATGCAATAGAGATTGAATAAAGGATCTGAGATTTCTTCAAAGCTTTGAGCTCCTTTTCTCTGTAGCCTAAAACCTGCTCCAGGAAGGCCTTCTCCCAGGCGTAAAACTTCAGGATCTTTATCCCATTGAGGATCTCATTCATCAGTCTGATGCGGCCATCCATAAACTTCATTTGGACCTCCTGTTCACCAGACACAGACACACTTATGGTTTAGTATTAAAGAATAAACTAGGCCAAGCTCAAAAAGACAATTACCAGACAAAGGCAAATACATGCATTTGTGAACATGGGTTTGCCCATTTATGTTACAGTTGTAGCTTTTCCGAACAACACATAACACCATCTTGTTTAATTCAGTAAGAATTTACTGCTTGTTAGATTTTAGTGATTTTTTTTATGACAAGGAAACAACAAAGAGCCAGGAATGTGGTCACTGCATTCAAGACGAAGTTCGATGAAACTGGCATCCAAATTTACAGTGCCGTTTGTTGTTTTTCCAAAGAGATGAAAAATTATGCCTTCCTACTGCCCACCCTTTCCTGTCATTGTTTTTCAAATGCATTATATGAGGCAGACATCAAAAGGACAAGAGAGAATGTACCGTCCAGGCCAAACACCCACACGGCTCTTCAGCCACTATCTAAACCAGCTGCGGCATCCCTGACCTAACAAGCCAGATGTCAGTCCTGCTGGGAATGAAAGTGTGAAAGATTCCCGTATGTGATTTTTACCTGCAGTTTGCTTCTTTTCTTTGCTATGAAGCCATTGAGTGGAAAGATGAGGATGACGGTGGCGATTCCGGCCAGAGCTGATGGGCCGAGATGCTAAAGAAACAAGTAAAGACAAGTAAAAAATTGTGTCTCAGCTAAAAATACACCATCATGTGGTGAAAAACATTATATTTCATCCTACCTGCCAGAGGAAGAAGAGACAAAGAGCAATTTCAATGGGAGCCAGCCAGACAGCGTTGAAGTACACCACGAAGTCCATGAGTTTCTGAGTGTCTGCAGAAACCAGATTAACAATTTCGCCCACGGTGCAGGTCCTTCTGGCAGAGCTGTTTATCACCAACGACTGGGTAGACAAAAAAACCCAGACATTTTAGAAACCCAGAGCACATTGTATGTACAGTATAATTTTAAACCCTCATAAAAATTTCAGATGATCATTCGTCTTACGTAAAAACGGTTAATCATATGCTGTTTCCCAGTGTGGAATGAAAGCAAGTTTTTGTTTTTGCCATTGGGTTCATAGTTTATGTTGTTACCGCAGGTTATCAGCTACAGTATGTAGGGTTGGTTTTCATACATTTCTAGTCAGAGATTTCTGATCTTTGTGGACATTTTGAGTGTCAAACACTTCATTACCTGTCTTCTGGTGAGTTTTTACTCTGTTAGAATGTGTCTTTTCTGTATAACATTATGACGGGAACAGAAAAGTTGTAAAATAATCAAGAAAATCAACAAAATAACAAAGACAATAAGCAGCAAAGAGAACAAAAACAACAAAATGAGCAAAACCTGTAACTACCGTATGTACCCATTAGATGTAACGTATACATACAGTATGTCAACATCAGTGGTGAGTAGAGTAAACACAGCATTCAAGTAAAAGTCAAGTAAAAGTATTGTAACTTTCTAATTCAACTTACTCAAGTAGAACAACTCATAAATGTAAGTACTTAAGTAAGAGTAAAGAAGAGCTACTCAAGCAGTGAATAACTTCATATTGTGGAATTTATTATAGTCTCGTATATTGTTTTTTTTCAGTTTTTTTTTGTTTTGTTATTTTGCTCATTTTTCTTTAACTTACTGGATTGTTTTTTTTTTTACTGATGTTGCTCAATTTGTTCCCTTTTGCTCATTTTCTTGCATACTTTGTTTTTTGTTTTGTGTGTTTGTTGCTTATTTGTTCTTTTATGATAAATTACTTGATTATTTTGATGAGTCCTGCTCCTTTAATTCCTTATTTTATGGATTTTTTGTTCAACTTCTAGGTAAATTTTTTGTTAGTTTCTGTTCTTTTTGCTTGTTTTTGAGTATTTCTGTACATCTTTGCTCATTTTGTTGCTTTATTTATTCATTTTGATATTTTACTATTTAGGTGATTTTTTTTTTAACTTAATTGACTATTTTGTCCATTTTTACCACTTGAACCTTTTTTTTAAGCCTTCTCATTAAGCTGTGGCCAAACGTGTAGAAACATATTTTTTTCATCCAACTGTAACTGAGTAAGAGTAGAAAGTATGTTGTTCTATCGAATCAAAATGAACAAAAATGAATATCGAATCAATAAAATTAACAAAAAAACAACAAAACAACCAAAGAAATAAACAACAAAATGAAACCAACAATGATCAAAGCTGTGATTATTTTGGTAAAATAGGGTTATAGGGACACAAAATGTTCATAAAACTCACTTTAAAAACTTCTGATGCACCCCATGAAATGAATCTGTTTTACTGAGGGGGCCAAAATCACATTTATCTAATACTATATAAATAAAGCTTGATTGATTGATTGATTGATACTAAGGGGGGACAGCCTTACACCTATGGCTATGGTTGTACACTGATGTACCTACCTTCCTGTAGACCAAGCCCATCACAGCGGTCTTCACCCTCATTCCCACTGTGAAGCAAGTGTACATATACTGATGATTGAAGAGGGACTGGAGACAAGACAGGAGGAACATAAGAGTGGCGTAGAAGTAGCCCTTCCACAGTGGTGCGTCCTCATCTTTCATAAAGCTCAGCAGAAGACTGTAGATGAAGAGGAAGAATAAGATTAATACAAAGCACTGTGCATTCAAGGCTCATAACACTGTACCAAATCAGTATTTTCCCTGGAAAGTCAGGAATCATGCAAATCTAAGCAGACAGGCATACTTTCAGTCTGTCAGCAACTTTTTATATTCCATCTGGTAATATCTGACTCTCATTGTGTGCTTTAAAACAGTGGCCTTGAGCGTGGCTGTGGCTGCTGGATCACTGATCCACAACAAGTAGCTCGGGTTGCACAACAGTGCTCGGCTTGTGGCCGGGCTGCCCTCACACTTGGCCAGCGGCTCCCTTATTGTGGTCTGAATGCATTTCTGCCGTTTAGAACCCCCCCCCCCCACTCTCACTTTGCCTGTTAGTTATGCAGGGCCTCGCGCCGTCTGTCCTTATTGGAACTGAGAAAGTCCTGTGGTCTCATCTACTTTTTCTTGCTCACAACTCCATGACCGTAATTAACACTTCCACTAATGCGGTGTTGTGCATCAACAACAACATTCCAGTCTGGGTAGCGGAATGATGTGGCCGTGACCTGTTTTACAATGCAGCCAGCTCCCGTTGTGTTGTTATCAACGTCACAAATAATTACATGTCTACTGTCCATACATCCATCCATCTCTATCTCTTAGTTTGTATTTGTGTTTATGTCAAAATGTGCTAATGACAAGTAGTTCTATTAAATAATAGCTCCAAGTAGAAATTAAACTCGAAATTGCAATGGACACTTCACTCAAAAAACACAATAAAAAATATTTTTACATTTGGCCTACATTGCTCTGCGTCCAGGTAATTTCAGTCTAAGCTGAGGTGAGGTTTGGAGGTTTTGACTGCAGCTTCCCTTAATACAGTGCACTCAATGCCTTTTGGTTTGTGGGACTCGAAGTACTGAAAAAGCTATATTTGTACAGCTAAACAATATCTCCTTCCAAATATGAAATATACAACGCTTCATAAAAAGACAAATCACACCGCAGCTATTTGTTGATGGTTTTACTCATGATAAGAGCGGATTTAGAGTTCAACTTTTCTTTTAAGTCTTACCTCAGAACCTGGGGGATGGCAAACATAAAGGCGTCGTGGAATATGATACACAGGGTACCAGTGAGGAAATATGGACCAAATTTGCGTGCCAACGTCCTGAGCAGGAAGAAGCCAGAGCTCTGCTCCTTCTGCAGCTTCCTGAGGAGTTGAGCTTGGTCTGGCAGTCTGCTCCCCAGTGCCACACCCGACGCCAAGGCCTTCTCCTGCCTGCCAGAGGGAGAAATAGCATAGTTACAGACAACACATCTGTGTCAGAGATGCCCCAACATGTTGCTTTTGCCTTTTAAGTTTCTAATGCAAAACAGACATGTAAAAAAAGCTGTTATTTTTGAGCCATTACTGATGGAACTGCTACCAGCCGTAAAAACCATTAATCCCTGACATGGTTATGTGACTTAACAACAGATCTTCAAAGCAGGAATCAAGTTAACAAGGTTTGGAAATGACACAGGGCCCTTGTCTTGACATTATGATACTGTTGGCTATGTCCTCAAGGAACTCTATTTTAGTCTACAATGACTGTGGCGATGACATCTCCCAAACTTCAATTTACTACAATCATAGCTAATTTATGCTCCACTTGCACCAATAATGTAAACACTGTGCTGAAAGTTTGAACACTTTGCAATAGAATGGAATTGATATTGTGGCTGTTATTCTTTCATAGTGACAGTAGCACAGTCAATCACAGGCCAGTGTCAGAATACAAAGCCATATGAGCCTCAGCAAACACAAAGACAGTATGTGCATATTAGACTGTCAAATATTAGTCTTCTGCTGCAGAGTCCTGCATGTGACAACTACAAAAATGATCCAGAAAAAGAGCCACTTGGTCACAGGACTTAATTGAAGAGGCATTCCACAGAGCTTATATTACAGGCTAACTCACGAAGCACTGAAACAGTTGTATTATGTCGTGGTAAACTCTAAAATGTGCTTTGTTTCAAGATTTTCAAGCAATTGTCTTTTTTATTTGAACAGAAATTAACACACTAGGGTCCAAGCTGGATTCAAACCTGGACTAGTGTGAAACCCAGTGAAAAATAACCACGAGGAACATAGAGTTCAAAAGTGCGGATGCGCTATGACGGGAAACAATATAGGTGCATCTGTTTTTGTTTATATTTTGATCAATACTCCTTTAATCTGTCCCTTGTATAAACTAAGACATGATAGAAGATCAATTCTAAATTAGACATGATGTTACCTCTGCAGTTTGGTGCATTCTGCTGTCCAATCCTCCTGCAGCTCAGAGATGATCTTGTGTGACGTGTCTTCCTGCCTTAAAGTCCACAGGTCCTCTGCTGCCAGAGGTGTGCGATATCCTTTCACAACAAGTCTGAAGAAAGCACACAGAGGTGATTTACACGCAACAACATTCATGTTATTGTAAACAAGTGCAAACTGTTGCTGTAGTGAGTCACCCTGAGTCTTAAAAATGAGGGGTTTTGAAGAACCATCTTACCCAGTGAACCACCAGAAGAGGATCTTTGACAGGAAAGAGGCATCTTTCACAGGACAGGGATTCTGCAACAAAATAAAGACCAGATGTACAGTTGTTTTTGTAGTAAATCTCTCTTTTTAGAGACACATAGCTACACCAAGGCTGGCTGAGTGGTGCGCTTGTGACGGGTGTGTGTTACAGAATGCTAGTGTGTAAAGAGCTTGCTAAAGTCAGGCGGTCCAGCGTAGGGAGTAAAGGCCATGAACTCCCTCAAAACAGAATAAATAGAGTTCAGTGTTAGTGCATGGTGAGCATGACGTTTTGAGGTCTGGTGCAGACACAACGGAAATGTGTCATCACAAATTGTCCAACGGTGGATACACACAAACGCAAACACACAGAAAGAGGTTTGTCCTCACACACATACTTTATGGCATCTCTCCGCCCTGCCACCCCCTCATCCGGGTGTTTGCTTGCTCTCCTCATTACCAGCACTCTCAGCTCTTCATCCCTCACTTCCTGTCTTCCTGTGAGTAACCCTAACCAGAGCGTGGGGTGTAAAAAGGAGGAGGTGGAGGAGGAAGTAGAGGACACACCAAGGAACGACCAATGGGTGTGTCTATGCCAGACTGTGGCTACTGCACCCTCAGCCTCCTCTCCGAGAGCCAAGATCATGTGTGTCGGGACTTTTCCAGCTATTTTGTTTATCGCGGGAAGAAATATTACATCACACATCTGTTTGATTGACTGGAAGCTCATTTTCATTCACCTGTCATATTCCTGAATCTGCTTGCTATATTAAGCTGATCAGGCTCATAGTGAGATGTGTAGTGCTGTGAAAATGTATTTGCCCTGTTCTATATTAATTATTTTTGTATATTTGTCACACTTAAATGTTTTAGATCATCAAATAAATTAACCTGAGTAAATACAAAATGCATTTTTAAGGAAACTATCCAAATCTACCTAGCCCTGTATGAAAAAGTATTTGCTCCCTTAACTTAATAACTGGTTATTCCATCCTTGGTGACAACAACTGCAATAAGGCATTTGTAATAAATGACAATGAGTATTTGATATCGTTGTGGAAGAATTTTGTAACACTCTTCTTTACAGAATTGTCTTAATTCAATCACATTGGAGGATTTTTGAGCAAGAATGACCTGTTTAAGGTCATGCTATAGCATCTTAATCTGATTTAAGTCCAGACCTTGAGCAGGCCAGTTCAAAACCGTCATTTTGTTTTTCTGATCCATTCAGAGGTGGACTTGCTGGTGTGTTATGGATCATTGTTCTGCTGCACAACCCAAGTGCACTTGAGCTTGAGGACATGAACTTATGTACATACAGTATCTTTCAGGACTTTCTGGTGGAGAGCAGAATTCATGGTTTCATCCATGTCCTGAAGCAGCAAAGCAGCCCCAGACCATCACATACAGTACCACCACCATGTTTGACTGGTATGATGTACTTTTTATGAAATACTGTGCTAGTTTTACACTAGATACACTGGGAAGCATACTGTCTCTGTATCTCTTTCTTATTTTTGAATCATGAGCACTGCCCTTAACTAAGGTAAATGAGGTCTGCAGTTCTTTAGATATTGTTCTGGGTTTTTTTGTGACCTCCTGGATGATTTTTTGATGCGTTCTTGGAGTAATTTTGGTCTCCACCACTCCTGGGAAGGTTCACCACTGTTCCAAATTTTCACCATTTGTGGACTATGGAACTCACTGTAGTTCACTGGAATCTCAAAACCTTGGAAATGGCTTTGTAACCGTGTCCAGACTGATTTTCTGGCTGTTTTATGACATGAAGTGTTGCTTTTTTGAGCTCTTTCTCCCCACTTCACAGACAGGGTCTATTTAAGTGATTTCTTGATTTGACAGGTCTGGCAGTAATCAGGCCTGGGTGTGGCTAGTGAAAATGAAGTCAGCTTTCCAAAAAATGTTGGTAGTCACAGTTAATTTAACAAAACAGGGGCCAATACATTTTCACATAAGGCCTGGAATTTTTTGATGTTTTTTATCTTAATGAATCAAATCACCATTAAAAAATCACATTTTGAATTTACCCAGGTTATCTTTGTCTAATATTAACCTTTGTTTGATGATGTAAAATAGCAAAGTGATAAATAGGCAATAATAAATAATAAATATGCAGAAGTAAGAAATCAGAAAAGGGGGAAAATCATTTTCAGAACACTGTAAATGTATATTGAGTAAAAGCTTTGGTGATATGTGGTTAGAGACTGAGTAGTGGTCCTAATGTTGTCTGAAGCTGGGGTCTGTGAGTCATACTGACGGCATGTAAGAGACCAGACACATGTACACTCTTTCACACCCTCCTCATAGAAACCCAACACAGTAAAGTGAGAATGGAAGAGGAAGGAGGGAGGAGATGAATCACATCATTTCCTCCAAAAGGGTAAGTGTCCTGACAACAAAAGCTGAAAAACCACAAACTGCTCAGGCATTTTCCTTCCTGGCATATTGGATTGGACTGGACATTCTGACGGAAGTGGGATACATTCTCTTCTGCCTACCTTTTCCAAAATTGTTTTTCCCTCTGGAGGCTGGTCAGCAAAACAGCATAGGAACAGCTGGGCCAGTTGGATTGTGAAATAGGAGAAGAAGGCGAGGTATCGTACTATATCGGAAGCAATGCCCTGTGGAATGAGAAAACACACAGTAAGGAGACTGTAACAGGATTAAATTTGTTTTCTTGTGAACCTCTTTCTGCATTTGTTTAAATATTTTAAATATTACTTCAGATATTATATTATCACAAATCACAAAAATGTAAAAAGGTAAAAAATGCACAGATCCTTCAAAAAAACGGCAACTCTAGTCTAGTGTGAAAATTAAAAGGCCTTTATTTCACATGGTAAGTGGATGAAGTTGAAAATAACCAGAGTGCTTAGAGTAGTTTTTTTTTTTTAATATGTATTTCTGACGGTTCTTGTTATTCAGAATATGTTTTATTCTTACTCAGTTGCATTTATGGTGAAAAAAAAGTGCTTCTACTCAGTTACATTTGGCCTCTGCTCAATGAGTAGCAGTAAAAAAGGATGAAATTGTAAAAATGTAAAAATAATCAATTAAATCAAAAAAGACCTAAATACTGAACTATCTAAATATCTATCCATCCATTTTCTACCCCTTAATCCTCGTGAGGGTCGGGGGGGGGGGGTGCTGGAGCCCATCCCAGCTGACTTGA
>JAQQAE010014911.1:0-12222 GCA_029823295.1 Pseudamia nigra
GCTACCTCCAGCTCTGCCTCCTGTCTTTTCCTCAGTGCCACTGTTTCTAAACCATACAACATTGCTGGCCTCACCACTGTCTTGTACACTTTTCTTTCATTCTATAACTATTTTTTGTAAATTTTTGATGATTATTTTGTTAATTTTATATTTTTTTTCATTTTGTGGAAACATTGTTTTGTTCATTTTTTTTTTCTTTTTAATGGTACTTTCCCTCATGAGAAATTCATTTGCAGCCATGGTAGTGACACACACACATTCGTGGCTTCCATAGTAACGGCAGCCCATGCGTACACTCTAGTACAGGGTTGGGCAAATCCAGGCCGCGAGGGCTAACGTCCTGCATGTTTTCCAACTATCCCTGTTCTACCTGCTGTTGATTACCTGGATCAGGTGTGTTCATAGTCAGTCAGAGGCTGGAAGATACAGTGGGTGGGGCAGAGGCAGTTGGAAAACCTGCAGGACATTGGCCCTTGATGCCTGGATTTACCCACCCCTGCTCTAGTACATGGTTTTGAAGTGCAGGGGAAACTGGAGGAGCTGGAGTAAACCTATACAGGCATGGGGAGACCATCCAAACTCCACACTTCAAACCCAGGACCTTCTCACTGCGAGGCGTGCTTGCTAACCATTGCACCACCGTGCCGCCCATTTTGTCAATTACAGTGGTGCCCCAGGTAACGAACGCTTGTACTAATAAAAATTTCGGGTAACGAATAAAACCATTGGTCAAATTGTGTCCCAGCTAACGAAAATTATTCGGGTTACGAATTTCGTATTATGGAAGAGATCCAGGTTACACCATTTGTAATTCTGGTTACAAATTTTTTTGTAACACGAAAGACTTAACTTCCGGGTATTTCTTGGCCGAGTTAAACGTCAATGTGAACTCTGCGCTGTATATTTGCCTTTTTTCACCTAAAATACTGCTTCATTTTGTATTTTTCATCATGGGACCTAAGAAAAATGGCGTCTCTGTCACATCCTCCACCGGTAAGTGTTGATTTGATTATAAATCAATAAATGTGCACGTACAGGTGCGTAATACATACTTTATATGGCAGTTTTCGTGGGTCCAGAACAGATAAATTGGCTTTAACTGTATTCCTATGGAAAAACTCGCTCCGGCTAATGAATTATCGCCCAAAGAACGTGACGCCGGAACGGATTAAATTCGTTAGCTGGGCCACCACTGTACTTAGATTTTTTTCTCTTATCTTGTTGATTATTTAGATTTTTTGTTCTTTTTTTAAACTTTGCCAACTATTCTAATTTTTCTTTTCATTTTTGTGTTAATTTAGCCAGCTCATTTAAAATGTCGCTAAAGCCAGCAGATATTAGGCATTAAATCAAAATGAACTAAATATGTCCAGCCTTGACTCTTCACCATCATAGACTGCATCTTTAATGCATTAACAATTCACTGGAAAACAGACAAAGTGTTGCTCACTACAAATTTCCAGGAGAATCCCAAGATGCTTGACTAAAAATGTCTGCTTGTTTGATGTTTGAATAAAGCTGCCTCCTTGGAAGTAAAGCCAAATCAAACACTTGCCTAAAAACACCTGAAAATGATTCAGATTGTAGAGTGTTGGGATTTAGTGTCTGCAGCTCATTCCCAGCATGCATTGCAATGCTGACATTGTTACTGTCTATGTTGGTGACGTCCCAGTCTCAGTGGAGATGAAATAAAAGGCCACGCCTACTAAAATTTTGCTCGTTGCGTTCTAAATTGCTGTACCCAGCTCAAGGTCACTACAATATTTTTAAGACCCTATGTATAGAGCAAAACACATCAAAAACACATTAAGATGCTCGCTTATTCATCTGAATAATATAAAGAGTCAGTGCAGATCAGGGATTAGCAGAAATATTCATGTAGAGCATAAAAACACACTGTGAACTCACACGCACTCACACTCATATATACTGTACATTCAGGGATAAAGACTATTACACAAGCAGCTACATTAAATCAATCATTCAGCAGGCAGGTCAGAGGCTCTCTAATGCTTTAATGAATAAATGCATAATAAAAAAGCCAAATCCCAGGATATCAGCTTGAGCACACTGAACCCTCAGCGCTGCTGTCGCTCACATTAAAAGCTAATGCCCCTAAAACTGGAAACACACACTGCGGCGTTTAAATTATTTTAAGGAAGAGTATAAAGTACATCAAGAACAGCAGGAAAATAAGGTGTGGATGCAATTTACCTTTTCAGGGAAACAACACTCTTGCTCAAATTTGTTTATTAAATGCTTATTTTGGTAATTCTGACATAATTAACATTAAATCAAAACAAACAAAATAAGTCTGGTGTTTATTGTTTAGTTCTTGGATTATTTTGTTCAGTTTTTCCACTACTGTGTTCATTTTGTTTTCATTTTTCTTGAATATTTAATTAATTTTGTGAACTAAATATTCCTGTTAACTTACAAAGCCCTAAACAACAAGGCTCCACCTTGTTGGAGCCTTGTTGTAATTTTCTGGTTATTTTGTTCTTGTTCTTGTTTCTTCTGTTCATTTTTGTTCATTTGTCATTTTCAGTTGTATTTTTTCCCCATTTTGTTAATTATATTGATTTTTTTTTTAAATTTACATCATTTCTGCTTGTGTCATTTACAGAATTTCTTCTGCATGACTTTCATGTTTCGATTTCTATTTATATTTTTTGTAAGTTTTTTGTTTTAACAAGTGAATAAGACTGCAATTCCATATGTATTTGTTTTTTTTGCCTGCTTGTTAGCATGCATAGTGCAATGTATCTGCTAATTCTGTATTTCTATTCTTGTCATTTTGCAACAAGCATAATAAAAATACATTAATTTCTTCTAAACAGCTTTACTCTTCCAAAATGTTCAATGTGTGTTTTTTTTATTTTTGTTGGAAGGCACCGCACACCATAGGGCACATAAATGACCCTGTTGTAGATGCGAAATTCCTCTAAATAAAGAGAAGACAAAAATACCAAACATAACTTTCAAACTTTAGTATGAACGCATTTCCAGCTTTCAGTACATTTTAAAATGCACCCACTGTGTGACTTCACCTGAGGCGCTCTGAGATGTACCGTAGTGCATCAGCCATATTCAACAGAAACATAAAAAAGGCGTTAACGCTGCACTTCACAGTTTGCTCTGACACAGATGTAACAGCCAGAGGCCAAGGGTTAAGGAGGCAGAACACGGCTGTTTTTATTTGGTGACTCGATGTGAGGGGCTCTGATGGGGTTCCTAAGGAGTTTGGGGCTTTAACCCTTTTATGTATGAATGATTAAAAGACTGGGGATATTTTCAGCCATCATTTACTTGATTATTTTGTTAATGTTTCTTCTTTTTGTTATTTTTTTGCAACTTCTTGATTGCTTTGCTCATTTTCTTCTTTTTGCATCTAATTTGGCTACTTTTCTTCATTGGGCTGCTCATTTTTTTTCTGATTTTATCCACTTTTATTAATTTTTCTTTACTATTTTGCACCTTTTGCTTCTCACCTTGCTCTTTTTCCTGATTATTTTGTTAATTTGAAGTCAAAATACTCACTGGCTTGTTGCATTGTGCTTTGCTGTTTGCCCTGATTTTGTAATTACTATAAATTTAATGTCACCTTGTTGCTGTCAGTTTGCCATTGTAGGGTTATGTAGTGGACACCATACATGAACGGGTTAAGAACAAAAAAGTGAAGTCTGGCTTTAGACAGAACAGTTGAGTTATTTATTGTGTTGTAATGTAAGCCTCAGTACTGATGGGTACAAAAAGTTGTAACTGACGTAACAGGAGTGTAGGATGTAACAAGGAAAACCTCCTGATTGTTTAGCCAGTCTGCGCCTCTGTAATTTAGTTAGTCTCTTTAATTCTGTTGTAATAAAACACTCAAAGAGAATAAGAAGGAATACAGTACACCTCAAGCACTAAAAAGATGTCCTTAAATAGGAACAGACAAATAACCTTCAGTGTACTTTCAAGGATCACTAAGAATAAATTGTTTTGCAAAATTCTCAAAAAAAACTAACTAAAACTAGAGGTTGTTTCATTGCCATTCATCTCAAGGCATCCACTGAAAATTGCAACCACTGAATAGCAGAATTTTGAGAGATTATTTTAAAAAGTAAAAAAGCACCACCTATTCCTAACAGAATAGAGATCTGGTAGGTTGAGACAATTTCAAGTTATCGTGTCTATTCTTGAAGCAAGCAATACAGAGCCTAAGTCACGTCCACTGCCTTCTGTTGCTCTTCCAGGTTATGGGACCTAATGGTGAAAAAAAAAATGGCATTATAGCAAATGACAAGTAGCAGATGATTTTCTGCTCCCTACTAAATCATACCACCTTTTATACATATGATGTTTATCAATTTAAAAGAAAATTTTACAAGTCAAGACTGTGTAACGCACAAATAGTGAAATATGAGTGGGCTGCATTTCTGTCTCCTGTCATATATGTTACTACGACGACTGGCTGCCTCATTAACAAATTCAACCTTGTTCTGCGAGAAGCAATGAAAGAGGTGGATATATGACAGGTTGAGACTCTTCAGTAGTGCAGAGAGATGAATCTATGGCAACGTCACTTTTTCTATTGTTGTCTTTATAAAAATAGTCTAATATAATAATCTAATTTAATAACCATGGCAAGTTCCAAGTAAATTGATTCAGACGCTTCACTTTTAAGTTTTTTCGCTCACACACCAGGCACGTGAAGTTGGACAAACTGAACGCAGGATTGTGAAATAATTGTCCGCCTTTTTTCGGTGGATAACAATCTATAAAAGAACAAGCTGAGTGGTTTTCTTTGGTGGAAAAATGGGCACTGTGAAGATGAGGTTCTACAGTTGGAGCTAGAGAAAAAGAATAATTCTGAGCTGAAGGTTTTCACTGTGCATGGATGAGTGGATGTGTGGGTGAGAGACAAAAAGATACAGGAGACTGGGGCTCGGTGAGTAGTAGCCTAATGCTGTGAAGGCTGCCTGCTCATCCTTCTCTTTGTGTGGGGGAGATGAAATTTCATGGTTTATTTCAGGCTTTGCTGTAGGCATGCACATATTTACACACAGCCCTGTCAGCTTAAACACCACCTGTTTCTAATTATTTAAATATATGTACAGTAGGGTTTGGCAAAATTGGAAAAATACAGTTGGAGGAGAAACAGCACTAGAGTTTCGGGGAAATGGGTTATAAAAGAATGAATGTGAAAAGAGACAAAGAAGCCAAAAAGAGGGAGTCAAGGATTAAATGGCAAAGGGACAGAAAATAATGAGTCGGAAGGTGAGAGTGTGAGACTGATGAAAGAATAAAAGACATAAAAAGAGGTAAAACTGGGCCGATGAAAGATAAGTGGATGAAAGAGCAGTGATGATATTGTCACGAGGAGATAGTGAAGCTCAAGGACACAATTACCCTGATCAGACACTGAGCAATCACCACATATTTCAGAGTTAAAGTGCCTTGAACAGCCAGCTTTCTATATGAAGACACATTAAACATGTTTCTGCTATTTATCTTCTTGCACAGCTGCTTACAAATAATAAAGCAGGGTGGCCATTTTCAGTATTTTCCTCTTTGTTGACAATTTTGAAAGGTGTTAGGAAACAAAAGGAAAGTGAGCCTTGTCCCTTTCCTGACCTGTCTTGGTGTTTCCTCCCTTGTATCTGATCTTCTGAATGGCTTCCAGGAGGGCTTCTTTGTTGCCATGGGAGCTCAGCTGGAATTCTGTCCGAGCGTCATCACTGAACTGAGCAATGGCCACCTGTAGAGACGTAGAGACACAGATGGAAAGAAGTTCAATTTACATGTCACATTAGGCTGAAAATACTTCTTTCATATGCTTAGAACTGTCAAAACTGCATAAAGAACCTGACTCACACTGATCACATGACTCAGATCTTAGTCTTAAAAAAAAAAACCAGATCTACATTTATGGAGTAAGGTTTTCTTTGAGCGTCTTCCAAGCAAAAACACAGAAGCGAGATTATTTTGAGCAACTAAAGTGGCATTATTTAACTGCCATGAACCCAGAGACTGTGCTTTGAGTCCAAAAATGTAATAATTCATCTCATTATCACCTACAATTTTTGGTTTTACGCTGATCTGTGCCAGCAGCATCAAACAGAGGCTGCTCCGTTTTGCTGAGGGAAGTACTGTGGGATTTACAGATAAGGTGAGCTTAAAAAAACTCCACCAAAGTACAGCTCATTGTTCCTACAGAGGTTTTCATATTAGGCTGCAGAAAGCTTACCTGTGCTATCTCTAATTCTCAGTTTAAGGTTTGTCACATAGGTTCTAAATATAGCCGAGTATGCAGCTTTAATCAGATTCAGTAGATGTAGCATTAAGAATCAGAGATGACTAGAGGACGTAGAGCTGTTTGACTTGTGGGTGTCCAAGATCCAGGTCTTTGGAAAACTTCACTTCCTCTAACGGGAAAGAAGAAGTAGAGGGAGAGAGGGAGTTGTCAACTCTGTTGCGTTCTGTGGAGGTCATGGACTCGTTCACTTATCTTAGCAGTATAATTCACTGTTCCACTAGTGGCATGGCAGGGTTAAGTCATTGACTTGGCCAAGGACAGGGGCTGATGAATTCACTGGAGAAGATGGTGTGTTACTCACTGTATTTGAGAACTGGGACAAAGACCTGAGTATTTTGCTCCTTGGCCCTTCTGAAGGTTGACTTCTGAACTCGAATTTGACCACTTTGCTTTGTCACATCCTTGGCAATTGTCGGTCAGACTTTGTGTTGAACAAAACGGTGCTGACGAGGGCAGGGATACAAAAGGTCAACCGCTTAATCTGTGAGTGACAGCTCTTTTATGGGCACTTGGCCCATTACCCGCTGGTTGATCCTGCTCACAGTATCCTGTCTGTTCCAGATCCAGTCCGCTGACTGAGGCCATTGGGGCGAACCTGGACAATGTTTTAGCACAACTGTGAGGTTATGTGGATGGATGGTCCATGGGGCAAAGTGCCAACCTGGTTGATTATCAGGTAGCGACCACAGGAGTAGAAATGCCATGTGGATGCAGTAAAGTCACATTGGTGGCACATGCCCCAATACCTGACCTGACCTGAATAGAGGACCCGCACACACTGACTCCAACAAATTTGAAATTTATGTTTTATCAACAGCAACCATACAACCTGGATTTTTAATGATGTACTTTAATGATTTTGGGTTAGCAACTGAAAGCAGAAAGGTGTCACAGCTTTCTTTCTTTTCACCTGGTAAGTATTGGTGGTCCTAATATTTTTTTTAGCTGTTCATTATGTCAGATAAAAATAGCCATACATCCTGAAAATCTCTTGGTAAAAATGCCCTGAAAAATATCTATCTAAATGTGAAATCAGACCTATAATCACTCTAACCACCTTATCCTAAGAGGGGCGAACAACTCTCATTACCTCCAGACTAATAGTGCTGTTGTTGGCTCAGGGTGGCCTACATTTACCAGCCATCCCTCTATGTATTTTACAGCCAACTCTCTCACATTACAGGCCATGTTTTGCTTTTGGTAGCGCTCTGCCAGGAGGCTATGGGGCACAGAGAGGGTCGCAAACTTCTTAACAGCAGACATTACACAAATGAAAGGAAGGGGTTTAGCAGGCACCTCAGTGTGACAAATGAACCAGCAGAGCTCTACTGACATAGAGAGGGGGTGCACAGTCACAGAGCAGAGAAATGAGTTCATTACGTTGGTGAACTGCCCCGAGTCACAGAGAGGCAACGCTACTGAATAACCCCAAACATGACAAACACCTGTAACGTCCACCATTTATTCAAAGTAATGCGGTGTATTTATCCTAAGAATTAAATTGAAAATTTATTTAGATTAGTCCTAAACCCTGGTTGAATTATGTGATATTTATTTCAGTGTTTGGATGGATTTAGGCTCAACTTATTAAGACCCTCACTCCTGACAGAAAAAAAAAATGTTTTAAGGCACAAATCACAGTGTGAGCAAATGAGTGGAGCTGATTGAAAACTGCTCAGCAGCAAATTCTTTGCAGACATTACAGATTATCTCACCAGTGGCTTAAATTTTCTTTTCTCACTCTTTTAATTTTTTTCTATAAATGTACAGCTGTGATTAAGACAATTTCTTGTGCGACGACTGGACCAAATTAGCTGAAAATTCGCTGTGAAGCTTCCTTCAAAAATCAATTAATGTCTTCCTGAAATGAATACTGAGCCAAATCGGCACAGATCAATGGTGAAAACAAAGTAAAAAAAGGTAATGAGGTAAAGCCATGTTGCAAATTTACGTCTGAAACGTAATATGGTAACATGCCAGAGAAACCGAACTGCAGTACACCATCAAATCAAATTAGCCTCCACCATCCTGTTCCAAAGACTTCATTACTGACTGGAGAAACTCTGGTTTTTAGATGATTTTGGAAGGAAACAAAGATATTTATTATCTATAAATACTCGATGTCTGTTTGTATTGTGCTTTGCAGAGCAGAAAACCTGAAAAACATGGATTCATCTCATGATTCTGCTGCAACTTATAACTTTTCTTCTGAGATGATCACTTTAAATGTACTTTAACCATCATTTTTCACAGCCCACTCTCCTGTCTGAGTGGACATTTTTCCCACTATGATATACAATTTCTTTATTTCACCATTATTATGTGTTTCTCAGTGTGGCTGCTTTTGGCAGGATCCCCAGCATTTGCTCTATGTTGCACTTTCCATGAGTATGCATAATTCAGAGGGAAATGTTATAACAAAGAGAACAAATTACAAAGAGTGTGAACAGGAATTTAAGGCCTTAGGCACATTTGTATTTCTTTGGGGTAATTTATATGATGGTAGAAATGTCTCTATACAATAATTTTCACTAGACACAGACATTAAGATGAGACACAGGAACCAGTAGGACTCCTAAATGTGAGTAGCAGCACCCTGAAGACACTCACTGTAACATAACTCAGACTATTCTTCACCATTATTGTTTTATTCTTCGGTTTTCACTCTAGGGGTCAGACATTTTCATGCTGTGTTCGAAATGGCAAACGATTCTGCCCGACAGTAATATGTAGTATGTGACAGACCTGAACGTCCACAGTTTGCCAAAGATACCTGGATGAATAATGCACTGGCTGGATTTCACACAACACTGGAGCTAATATACTGCTTCCTACAATGCACGACACAAAGCTACAGTACTATGAAAAAGAATGCGCCCCTTGGTGATTTCTTATTTTTTGTATACAGTATGTATCGTACTTCAAACCATCAAATTTTAGTATTAGACAATTGCTGTACATTTTTAGTTGTTTGTCATGTTTTTTGTGTGTCTCCCAGACAGTCATGGTGTCAGGTTAAAGCTGTTTTTATAGTCTCCAACAACAGATGTAGTTTTTTAAATAAGAAAGAACAAGGAAACAAGCTGCTGATACTTGCATTCACACATGCTGCTTGGGCTAGCTAATAGGCACTTTCCCACCACACAGTTCTAGAAACTTTCTGACAGGCAGAGGTGGGTAGTACTCAAGTGCATTTCCTTCACTGCACGAACCTGATTATTTTTTTTCAAGAGTAGTTGCTTTCCAGAATACATTTGACTCTTCCTCAGCTACGATGTGATGACAAAAAAATAACTTCTGCTAGTCACATTTGGTTACACACCACAGTGAGATATTTTAGATTCAAAACTTTAAACTTCAAATGAATTTGATTGAACACAAATGTCATTTTATGCGACTGCGTCAACTCAAAACAGTAGAAAATGAACAAAAATGAACAGAAATACTCAAATAAAATAAAAAATAAAGAAAATAAGCAACTAAATGAACAAAAATGAAGACAAATAATCAAATAAAATAAAAAAATTAACTAAATGCACGACAAGATTAACTAAAAAGAACAAAAATAATTTTCCTTCTTCACATTCCCTCTCCTTCCTTCCAGAAGCTTGAAAGCACTGGACTCTCACTTCTCCCAGTAACCCCTGAAAAGCTCAGGTATAGTGTGGTCACATGACTCACCTGGGTGCCATCAGGTCCAATCAAATCCAGCGAGCCCATGGTGCTGTACAGGAAACGGGTGATCTTCATAAAGTTGTCATCTCCAATGGACCAGGAGCCATCGACCAGAAAGGCCAGATCAGCTTTCGCCTCTTTACACGCTAGACAGACAGACACAGGGTGATGCGTAGATTCATTACATTGTAATAACTGATCCATGCGATGTGCTTCATAGGGTTTGAAGACTTATTGTTCATCATTGAAGCTAAACTGATAATTGTATGTGTTTTTTAATTAAATTCCATTTTTAACATCAGCTTTTTTGCTTTGATTTACTGGATTATTTATTGTATGCCATGTTCTTTAGGTATGTTGAATGTACTGTTTGTGAATGTAACATGGATGGAAGCCCAAAACATATTTCCCTACATTGTGAGACAATAAAGTGAATCTTGAATTATGGTCAGTATTTGTCTCTGATTCATCGAGATGTTTGGCATACTGCAAGTTATTTCTGACCGTGGCTATGAATAATAGCCGATGGGAAAGTTCTAATCTTAGACTCTGGAGATCAATTTTAAAATCAATAAAATCACTTTTCACTTGTGTCACATTATTGATTCCTTTAGTAAATAGCCTCATAATAAGGGGTCTTTAACCACCCTGTTGGGGTTTATTTCACAATAATGACCAGTTTGCTGTACATTTTCCCTTACCTGTGGAGCACTAAATCATTTTTCTCTACATTTAAAAAGTAATTTCTCAGCAGAGGTCAGCAGAGGACAAAGCAGAAGCTGAATGTTAACTGGCTACTAACACTGAGTAAATATGCACAGTTTGATGCACAGAAATCTTCTGCACCGGGAAGATATTGCACCTGACTCTTCAGTTTATTCTGTGTTGATGATTAAAGATAGAAAACACACTCTTCAACTCAAATGCTGGTGCAAAGTTGATATTACTGACAGCATAAAACATCTTTTCCCTGTGTAATGCTGTGTGTTTTTTATTTGTGAGCTGCTCATTTATATTCCTGGTCCAGCAGTGACGTTTTTCCCTCTGCTTTTATTCTTCTCAGGTTTCTAAATGACTCCCAGTGGCTGGATCTGTGCAATCGTAAAGTTATTTTGTTGTTTTAACAAGTTTTAAACCACCAACTCTTCCACTGAATTTCAAAGCATGTTTATGTCAGCTTCGGTGAAAGCTCAAGAAAAACTCACCTCTATCCACTTTATTATGGGACTTTTGGGCTTCTCAGAAATGTCAAGGTAAAGGTCAGCTGGAGACTGTTTTGATTATGAGACTTTATGAGGCTTATTCTAATGATAGCTGTGCTAAAATTAAAGATATTTTATTCCTCAGTCTGCAGCATCCTGTGTTCAGTATTCTTCTCTTTCTGTAACTCTCTGCTCTGACAATTTGTTTTCTTCATTAACTTTCACACTTTCACACTGACCAAAGATGCACTAACATCTGACTGGTCTTCACTGTAAATGGGTAAAATCAGGTAAAATTTGTATTTGTTACTGAGCCAAAAGACTCTGTAGTCGAATGCATGTAGTAGAAAGCGTGTATCGGTTCCAGCACCGATAGGCAGTGATGGAAACACAGCACCCAGTTGGACTGTCTATTTTTCACCCCACAACTTCTATTTGTCTCAATTTCTCAAGCCGTGAGCCCACAGTAGGGCTGCATAATTTGGCAAAAAAGTCATTTTGGGAATATTACTGATAGTATTACAAACCGCCAATGAGACTGCTTACCTAGAAAATGAATTACTGCTTGAAGTTTGCTTTTAAATTTGGATTTTTGTCAACTCAAACACAGAAACTTAAATTATAACACCAACACTAAAAATTGTGGAAAAAAACCATCCATTTCACTTGTTGTACAGAGTATATCTCTCTGCTCAGTGTATGTGAATCTAGACAAGAGGTTCTGGTTATTTTCTCCACATTTCTGCAATTATATCTCACTAAATCTCTCTATATATGCACTTTTAAAGGCCCCGTACTGTGAAAATCTATCTTTACTGAGTTCGGACATTTATACAAACTAGACATCAAAATTAAAAAAATAGACGTCAGCCTATCATCCATCCCGTTACTTCATTGATATACAGGGCAGCCTGTCAGATGACATCTGACTTTTTCTGACACTTAGGTCACTGCGCTCAGCAGACTGTGTATTAGCAATGGGTTGAATGTATGTAATGTGGAGAATAGTGTCTGTTTGCGTGAAAGTCACATGACAAACTCTAC
>JAQQAE010014912.1:0-12222 GCA_029823295.1 Pseudamia nigra
AAATACTAAAGAAGTTGTCAGTGAGGTGGGTCAAATGTAACATAAGATTTCATCACTTTTTCTTTGATATATGAGTTCTGGTGCGGTAATCGCATTAATCACGTTAACACATTATTTGCGTTCAAAGTTTTAATCCAGTTAATCATTCAAATGGGGTAATCCAGATAAACGCGTTAATTTTGACAGCTCTAATAAGAATATAAGGATCAGGAAATACTTGTATCATACAGTGATAAGATAAGAGAAAGAGAAGTAACTTTCAATACTCAGTTTTGTCACACAAATACAATTTTGTAGATTTATAAAACACTTTTATGTTTGTGCCTCTATAAAAAAATATTTTCCCCACTGATACTGACTGACTTACCTTAGAAAGATCACACGTCACATATGATCTTATATTTTTATGCTTTATCAGAGAGACACTTGTAATTTGTCCTCATTTTGTGTACATTTCAGAGTAATCATAGTACTACTACTGTATTAAAAATGGCTTAAACTGTAGTTACATGTAAATTATCTCCTTATAGAAAAACTGAGTTTGGCATTGGGGTGGAGTTGTCCACTGAAGGTCAGAGGCTGATGCAGGTCAACCAGGACAGACTGGGGCGAAGTCTGGACCGTCTTTCCACTGAGCTCTACAGCAAAGACACACACTTTGTACTGGAACTTATTCAGGTGAGAGGAACAGGATTTCACTTCACAGCTCCTCATTTTAACCGTTTCAACCCCTTGCCTTTTTAACATTTAATATCTTGTAGCTCTTGGTGACACTTTCCTTTCTGTCTTTCAGAATGCTGATGATAACAGTTATCCATCAGAGGCTGGAGTGGTCCCAGCACTGGCCTTTGTGGTGAAGAAGGACTGCATCACAATTCTGAACAATGAGACCGGCTTTCAGGAGAAAAACATCAGAGCCATCTGTGATGTGGGCCGCAGCACCAAGGGAAAACACAAATATGGATATATAGGTGTGTATGTAATGTACATGAAGTCCCAAATAATAATTACATCATAGAGCAGATATAGTAAATTAGTATTCATCTAGTATTCATTAAGTGTCATTTCATACCAGCTCACTTCGTCTAGTTCATGTTGTAGTTTTCATGTGCAAACCTCTGTTCATATTTTATTAGTTTTGAATCATTAGGTCATTGAACATAAATGTTATTAGTAGTAGGTGTATTTTAAGCTTCACAAATTATTGCCATATGCATTCACCAAACAGTTTCATTTTAGCTGAATGAAAAATCTCCACTATTCTCACTTCTTCGCATCAGAATTTTAAAGCTGCATAGTATGTATAGGTGTATCTCAATAAATTAGAATGTCATCAAAATACTTGATTTATTTCAGTAATTCAGTTCAAAGAGTGAAATTCCTATATTATATAGATTTATTACACACACACTGCATTTTCAAGTGTTTTTTTATTTTTTTTATTTTGGCCATTATAATTTCCAGCTAATGAAAACCCAAAATTCAGTCTGTCAGAAAATTAGAATATTACTTAACACCAATGAAACAAGGATTTTTAACACAGAAACGTTGGACTAACAACAAGGATGAATGACTATCACTCAATACTTGGTTGGGGCTCCCTTAGCATGAAGTACTGCTGCAGTCTACAGCACTGCTGAGGTGTTATACAAGCCCAGGTTGCTCTGGTACCACTGAAAGGGGAAACTTTCCACTGGATCAGAAGCAACTTGGATTCTGTGCTTCTCCTATTTTCTTCCAGACTTTGGGACCTTGATTTCCAAAAGAAATAGAAAATTTACTTTCACCTGAAAAAAGGTCTTTGGACCACTGAGCAACAGTCCAATTTTTTTTGTTCTTAGCCCAGGTAAGATGCCTCTGACGGTGTCTTAACACAAGGAATATGACAGTTGGTGCCCATGCCCTGGTTATGTCTGAGTGGTGGCTTTTGAAGCACTGACTCCAGCAGCAGCCCACTCCTTGTGACTCTCCCCCAAAATTCTTAAATTGGCTTTGTTGTGGTTATCTCTGTTGCTTGTGCACCTTTTTCTACCACATTTTTTCCTTCCTTTCAACTTTCCATTAATGTGCTTGGACACAGCCCTCTGTGAACAGCCATCTTCTTTAGAAATGACCTTTTGTGTCTTAGCCTCCTTGTACAGGGTCAGTGTTCATCTTCTGGACAACTGTCAAGTCTGTTTTCTCCAGGATTGTGTGGCCTGCTGATCCAGACTGACAGACCACTTAAAGGCCCAAGAAACTTTTGCAAGTGCTTTGAATTAATTATCTGATTAGCGTGAGACCATGAGTCTCCAATATTGCACTTTTTGACAATATTCTAATTCTCTGAGATACTGAAGTTTTGGTTTGCATTAGCTGTATCTCGTCAAAATTAGAAGAAATAAATACTTGAAATATATCAGTCTGTGTGTAATTAATCTCCATAGTACATGACTTTTACTTTTTGAACTAAATTACTAAAATAGATCAACTTTTTGATGATTTTCTAATTTATTGAGATGCACTTGTATATACTGTAGTTGTGCCATATTTAGAATTAAATTTATGGTGCTTAAACTGCCACAGATTCTTTTTCTGGTAGGAAGAGAACAGTTATTTTTAAAAGCTATTTAACCAAACAAAGTAATATTATTTTGTTGGCTGAAGAAACCCATGCGTTCACTGTATGATGTACTGTATGTGATATGTATAGAGGAATATTTAGATCGAGAAGGTGTTGGTATTCATTACAGATACATTAACTTTAAAGCAGTGTTATATTAGTACATCTGAATAATAGTTGTAAGATAGTGAACAAGCCAAGAAAAACATGAAATATTAAACACAGAATACATATAATATTTCAAGTTTGTAACATTTTCCCAGGATCCATTGACCAAATATATGATATGTTGATATGAACTATATCAATATTATCTAAACATCATTGCAAGAAAGTGATGACCACTTGAGATGCTAGTTTTTGGAAATAGTTTAACTTCTTCAGCTATCAGATTAGTCCATTTCAATTTCTGCAGCAGTCATTTTGAGAAATGCATGTTTCAAATGATCATTAGGGTTCATTAGGGACAACCCTGTCCCAGTGAAAAATGTATTGAAGCATACCTTGTTAATGACGATGACATTTATGTTTAGGATTGATGCATGTAAGGTCTTATGAATGTGATGGGATTTTTCACATTTACTTTTTTCTACAAAATTAATGACATGAACTGACAGGGCTGCTTAAGTTGGTATGAAATGAAGTAAATTTGCATGGAAATAAAATATAATGTGACTATGACAGCACTGAAAATATCTGATGTTTGAATTCTGATATCTCCACTGTAGGACAAAAGGGAATCGGCTTCAAGTCAGTGTTTAAGGTCACAGACTGTCCTGAGATTCACTCCAATGGCTTCCATTTCCGCTTTGACAAAAACTGTGGCCCTATGGGATACATTCTGCCCCACTGGGCTGAAGATGAGAAACCGCTGGACACACAGCTGAAAGATATAAATCCTTACAGGTGGGATGAGAAACTAAAGTCTTTTTTGTGCATTCATCTGTTCATCTGTTTTCATTCATCAGCCATTCAATGATCTTTGTCCTTCAGCTGGACCACAAAAATCTGCCTCCCTCTACGTTCTGAGAGCCATCAGACCAGAAATCTGTTTCACGACGTGCACCCTTCCCTGCTTCTCTTTCTTCATCGCCTCCGTTCTATTAGCATCTACAGTGAGGTACAAACCCTTGGTGCTTGTTATATTTGGCATCACATTAATTTGCCCAGTTTAGAAAATCTGATGATTTTTCTTCATTGTTCCTTTTTGCTTCTGTTTCTCTCTGCAGAGCGAGAAGCGACTTGTGACCATGACCCGTAAAGACCTGAGCCACAATGTGCTAGAGGTGGAGCACACTGACGGGACTGAGCGTTGGCTTGTAGTCAAAACCACACTGCAACCAGGAAAGGTATTGTATACTGTACCAACTAACATTCATGGCTTGTTTGTTGTCTATTATTTGTTGTTATTATTTCTAGATTTGAAGACTGCAAATTGATAGGAGTTAATCCTTTCTGGAGTTGCTCTTTCTTTTTTTTGATAACATCCCTGTAGTGTTGTGCAGTCTTTCATTTTGCTCATTAGGCAGGAGTTTTATTCAGTACCAAGCAGAAATACAGGACAAAAAAGAACCAGACTCACAACAGCACACAAACTCCACCAAGCAGATTTTAATGATCCTGACAGCCTGTAAGGACACTTTGATCCGCGCTGCTCTTTTTTTCCTGTTATCCTCCCCCTTCCATTTCCCAGTGGCAGCTACCCGTTACCTGCAGTTAGGTTACATAAGAAGTAATGAGTATGAGAGAGACATCTTGTGCCCCAGTTCACATTTCAACTGATGCGGTGTTCATGTCACATTTACATCTGTTTCCTTGCAATGTCTGCCTTGAAGACCTGAAACATCAATGATAACATTGATCATTTCTGCCTCAGATCAAAGAGGACGTTGAGTCGACTGAGCTTGGTTTGGCTTTCCAGCTGGGTAGTGATTTCACATGTCAGCCTCAGAAACAGCCTGTTTTTGCCTACCTGCCCCTTCGCAGTTTTGGCTTCCGTTTCATCGTCCAAGGTGAGAGTTCACTCATAAGCACAGTTTGTGTTTGGAAGGATATACTTCTTTACTTTACTAATGAAGCCTTTTCATCTCCAGCTGACTTCGATATCCCTTCATCTCGAGAAGATGTGGACAGAGACAGCTCATGGAACCAGTGGCTTCGCTCTGAGATCCCACAGCTGTTTCTCCAGTCTATGGATGTCTTCACTGTAAGACAGTATCTATAGGGGTATAGGAGAAATGTCAGTATATGTTTTGGTTTTATCAGTGGTTTCGTGTGGGAGGAAGCCAGTGCACACTGACAGAAAATAGATGACTTACTGTATAAGGCCTCATGAAACCACAGTTGCCATGTGTGTGTTTATGTGCCCCTGTAAATATTGTAGTTGGTTGTTTGTTTGGGAGAGAATTTAAAGTGAACTTGTTAATTGTCCCAAAAGTAAAAGTGACTTACATATATGAAGAGGATAATGGCTTTAGATTTTGACATGACACATTGACTTTATTTTCCTTTTCCTCCTGCTCCACTACTGTTGCTAGTACGGTACTTGCAATACTTCTCCTCAAAGTTCCTCAGATTGCTCCAATTTAACTACATTAACTCATCTTTTGTTTTTTTTAACCCTTCCAAGCATGAATTAGGAAAGAAGTAATCTAGATTTCTTATGGCCATACCACCCTGAACATGCCCGATCTCGTCTGCTCTCGGAAGCTAAGCAGGGTCGGGCCTGGTTAGTACTTGGATGGGAGACCGCCTTGAATTGGTCACTCTAAATTGTCCATAGGCATGAATGTGAGTGTGAATGGAAAGATGATCTCATAAAGCAGTGAATATTTGTGATACAATAGATTATCCACGGTTACAATGTTGTGATCCTTCTACTAACACTATCCTCAAGTGGTTTGGAGAAAAAAAAACACAGTTATACCATTCAAAAATGGATTCAAATTAACTTTCCCAAAATGTGGACACCGTGCGTAAGAGGATTCAGTTTGCGACTTGCTGCAACCTTTTGTAATGCATTATTTTAAATGAATGTACATAAAAAGAGATTGATGGAAACATGGCTAGTATTAGTTGTGTGAACACAATAGTGTGAACTGAGACGTATAAAGTAGCTTCAGTTCTAACAATTTCAAATGCTGTCCAATGTGAAATTATTTTATAATCGAATATAATTATTTACTGCACTGACAGCATGTTTTTTTTTTTTTTAATCCAGGACCACCCAGAGTTCAAGGGGTTGAAGGGCCTTTGTCATTTCCTTCAGTTTATCCCACTGCCAGATGAGGTGATGGACTTCTTCAAGCCTGTTGCTGGGCAGATTATTCAGTTGCTCAAGGGCAAAGCCTTTTTGCCTACACTCAGTTCAGGTATTACTCATCCCAGTTTAGAGTTTGAAGGTTTTAACACCAGCAAAAACACAGTATATTTCTGATACAACTGCAAACTCAGGAACATCATTAAACTAAAACTCCCCACAACAAAGCACACAGCCCTATCTTTTAAATCAGTTTATGTAAAACAGTAAGCCCTGTTATCAGATTGTTCTAATTCATCCATACTTTCGCTTCCAGATGGTAAGGTTGTGTACAAGCTGCCATCCCAAGTAGCTGTCTGTCAGGACGTCGTGATTCAAGACGTGATTGGAGGAGAAGAGCTAGAACGGCATCTGTCTCTTTCCTATCTCCATCCTGGTCTTAGCCCTACCCCACCCACCTCTCTTCTCAAACACCTGGGAGTCCGATACCTGCAGGGATCAGATGTTACCACGGTGACCACAGCCATGGCCAAGGAACTGTTGAAAGCAGAAGGTGTCCATTCAGGTGTGTATTGATTTTACTCCAGCTAAACTCCTAATAAATCACATAACTTCATATGCTTCTTGATGATGTGTAAAAAAACCTATGTGTTCTCATATTTTCTGTGGGCAATTCATTGTGTCTCTTACAAAGTATATAATATCATATCATTTAAAGCTTGCAGTTTCTCAAATGGCAACTTGGAACCAGCCCTATATTCAAGTCACTCCCCAAGCTATACATTTTGAGAACACTGCCAATAAAGTATAACTTATCAGTCAGATCAGATCAGTGGCTACACTTTTATTCTAGCCTCATAAAAGTTAAGATGACTATGACCAAATGCCAAACTCAAGGCTTCAGAACATCTGTCCACAAACCAAAGGGTAATCATGGAGGATGCAGCCACATAGTGTCTGTTTGTAAAGCAACTTTCTGCTTGTCTTGCAGGTAGTGGCCTCCAACAGCTGGCCAGGCTGCTGGTCTGCAACTTCCGAGCTCTGGAGCATCGCTATGGAGAGGCAGACTCCATTTTGCAGACCCTCAGGGACTTACCCATAATCCCCCTGGCTGATGGACGTGTGGTGGCACTAAATGGTGATGGAGTGTTCTTTCCAATGGAAGAGACAATGCCAAAGAAAAAGAAGGCTCAAGCTCAGAGTGGTGGTAAATAAGTCAGCATATTCACAAGCTATTATTGAGTTAGAGCAGCTAGTATAACGTCAGTAACCATAAATAATAGTATTAGTAGTAGTTATGGAATATGCCTGTTGCATAAAATCTTAATTTGGAATGCACCATAGCAATCGAAGTCTGTGATGAACTTTGATTTGATTGCAAACTGTGATCTTGTCTGCAGATCAACAAGCCAAATTATTTTGATAGTTTCTGTCTGTGTAATTTCACCTCACCAATATTTAGAAAGATCCTTTTAATAAGATGTTGGAGATAGAAATGCGATGCTAAATCCACCATGGCAGCAACAACAATCTAACATGACCCATGATAGAAGAGCAAGAAACAGGATTACAGGCAAGAACAATTTCACAGATTTTCAATTTCCAAAAATGTGAGCAACTGCTGTATTAAAAATAAACATCTATAGCACCACAGTGATAGTGAGAGATGCACATTTAACACTCCATCTGTGCTGAGCTGAAAGAAAATGATGCGCTGCATAACAACATACATAAAAATAACACCTGGGTTTATTTGGATTCGTGTGGATTAGGGTGTTCAGATGAACTGTAGTAACTCAGTACCTCAGGCTGAAGTGCAGTTTAGACATGTATTTTTCCACCATCTGTGTAGTCACAGACACAGAGCCTGTGTTATAATATCAAACCCCCTTAGCCTCAAACGTAAAAGCTTGAATTTCTTTTAGAAGAAAGGGCAGTCACACTGACTTTCAGTGGAGTGGGGTAGGAGTACAGCAGGCTTCACCTCTCTTAAGAATGAGCAGACAGGCAACCACAAATGTGTGTCATCACTTTCAATAAAAAAGCCAAAAGCAGAAATTTAGAATGGTGAGTGTCAATGTCACACTGTTAGCATAAGCATCCCGCTGCTGCAGTGTGTTGCCTCTGATAAACATTCAGCATAGGTAGTTTGTTTTCTCCTGTGGGACCTGGCATTAATTCTTCTTACTTTTCTAAATATTTTACCTTCTCACTCTTTCGTGTAGCACAGATCAGGAATGGCCCTTTTCTTTTCTGTTGTATAGTGCGGGGTATCGAGTGTTCAGGTGCGTTACTGTCACCTACCTACCTGGTGTTGACCAAAGTTAATATCCTTTTAACTCTAAAGCTAAAAACAGATCTTAATACTGGCTCTAGAGAGGTTCCTCCATTTGACTCTAGGCAGATGAGGGGTATTCAGTCAAAGGCCACAGTTCCCCACTAGATGTCAGTAGGGCTTAAACAAAACTAGAAAAATACCTTGACAAATTTTGCATTTGTCACGTAGTTACGTAGTTAAAGGTTGAACCTCCAGCTTAAAAGAATTATGTTAATACTCACTGCACCAAAGGTCTCGCAACCCATTTTTCAGACTGTGGTTACTATTTTTTATTTATTCATTTATTCGAACTAAATTTTAAAACAAAGGAAAATACAAATCATGAACAAAAATCAGTCTCTTTAAAGTTCGAAAAGGGCTTAGGAAGAAGTGAAAAACTTATCCGGTCCCATTTCACTTGCCTTATCTCTTGTCCTGAGGCCATCTATAGAAAATCAGAAGAGGCAGATTATTTTATAAAATTGTGATAATCACTGAACCAAACTTGCATAAATAACATTTTAACATTATTTTCTGTCATTTGATATCATTTAATTTCCACTTCTAATTTGAATTTTGGAAGTCAGAAATCAGTGCTGTGGTGTTCTACAAATATGATTTTTCATTTGTGCATCTCCTTCAATCATACCATCCTTAAAATGTTCTCAGTGGAATGAGTCTTCTCCCATCACATTTTCATTTTCATTATGATGCTTCAGACATCTGAGCGGGGAGAAATTTTAAGTATTTTACAGCACTTGTTCCATTTATTTCCAACACGTCCAGTTCTGTGTATCTTCAGCTTTTCTTTGGTTTGAATTGTCATCTTGTTCTTTGAAAGAAACATATGTAAAATTTATGCTCATCTTACATATGTTGAGTAGTCATGCATAAAAGCCCAAGAGCTCACTAATCCTCTGCAAAGACAGTGCTTTAATCTGAGACCTAAGACTGAAAACATGTAGCAGAAATAACGTAAAGGTGAACATAAAATGAAATGTTTAGTAGTAAAGTGTCAAATCAGTTGCTTTTCAGGACGGTGACTATTGTCTGAACAGGCCTTATAGGCAGCCTTCAGAAACCTCAGGTTCTGCTTATAGGTGAAGTCAAGTGGACAGAGATGTGTATGGTAACTTCAGAGAGGCCGCTGAGTTAAACACAGTGTTCTGCTGAAATATTAAACAGTCCAGCGCTCAACAGGGATATGTTCTCTCCAGTGCTAGTTTGAGAAAGAGGAAAGTGGGTCAGTGGAGGTGTTCGGTTGATTATGTTTAGATGTGCTCGTTTAGAAGATTATGACAATAAACACACACTAAACTGCAAGTTCCTAAGATACATCAATAAGGAAATACAGAAATGTGTGACTTTATCTTAAGCAAAATTATGTTCTGTTAAAATTTTAATACAACACTTAGATCATGAGTAAATACACTACATTTATCAACAGATAAAATTAATGTCTTGGAAAAACATGGTAACTTTCTGAAGAATCTCATCTTAAAACCATCCTGATGAGAATATAATGAAGAAAAATTTGTTTTACAATAGCAGGTATTTTTTGTATTATATTTATTTTGTATTGTTGTATTGTATTAATTCTTTGTCAAACAGTTATGGTGGGGGCTTTTGCATGAAGCCCAGTGTCACCTCCAGTCCTGAAGGGCAACAACTTTTTGACAGTCTGTCATGGGAATGTTTTATGATTTTATAAACCATGTAAGCAGCATAATGTCTTCCTAATTCTATTACATTCACAGGGCCGCTGGCTGCTCTGTACAAGGATGTAAATGTAGTGAACCCCTCTCTGCTGAGCTGTGTGGAGCCTCTGGAGAGTCAGCAGGTGCGTGAGCTACTGAGAAGACTCGGAGTCCATGAACTGGAGCCACAAGAGCTTCTGGAGCAGCACATCTACCCAACAATACGGAACAACAAATGGAAGGTAACAAATTGTATCAGTTGCTGTTTTAATGTCCAGAAAAGTTGATGGTTGTAAGTTCTTCATGTGGTGATGCATTGTGTCTGGTTTCTGCTTCCATCAGTCAAAGCCAGAGTCAGTGGTTGTGAGTTACTTGGTTTTCATCAAGCAGCACTCCTCGTCCTGCCAGGAGCTGTCAGGTGCTGTAGTACCAGTGCTCACCAACCAGGGTCTGCTGTGTCCAGCACAGGACAGAATCCACTTTTCTGAGGAGTATGGCAACATCGACCTGCCAAAGAAACTGCCTGGTACAGCTGAAGAACCTCATAGTTCACAACACTCACGTTAACATGCACATTTGGTCTGCAGAAACTTTGTTCAGCTGAACATGAAACCTTGTCTTGTCCTAATGTTAAGGTTGCAAGTTGGCTCTTGAAACAAGCTGAAGTATCCAGAGTAATCACTGTTTTATTTTTCGTATCTTCAACTGCTTTCACTTTCATCCAGTGAAATATCAGCTGTGTGTGTGTGTGGCAGCATTTTTTGTGTGTGAAGATAGCAGTTACCTATTGTTGTGGTTAAAGAAAGGCTGAAATGCCTGGGAGTATTGAACAGGGTTGTGTGTACATGTTATGTAAGAGGAAGTAGATCGGTGTGTTTTGTGGAGAATGGATCAACACACTTGGTTTGCCTTTTGAACAAAAAGGAGAAGTGAGGACACTGGTGTAATGCAGTACAATGAATTTGGTCTCCTTAAGCTCTTTCTTGAAGGAGAACAATCAACTATAGAAATGGTGTAAGCTCTGAGTTTTGAGGATTGGTTAAACACAAAATTAAAATGTAATATTCACATTTTTGAATTTTCTCCAAAATAAGACAGTGTACCTACTTAGGCTCACACAATGTGAGAAAAATCTGTCGTGTGGAATATCACTGCTCATTACTGCACAATGATATGACTTGAGAAAAATAATCTAAGTACAGTCAACACAGTCATCCCTGAAGTGCTGACAGCCAGCAGGAGTTTCATCTGATTTCATACTGATTGTGAATTAACTGTATTTAACAATTATCTCCGAACTTTAATGTTTGCATTTGATCTATGGTTCACGTGTATTTAAATCATGAAGCAAATTTGTATGTATCACACCTCACCTACAGTCAGATATACCACTACTTTTAGCTTTTATAAGTAAGACTTGGAATCAAAAACACTTATCCTACTTTATCGTTTCCACCCCTCCACTAGGCTTCGATTGGATTTTGCTGAGTCCTTCTTATGTGCAATTTGACGCCGATGTCACGGGATGGAGGGAGCTTTTTGGCAGACTCGGGGTCAGAGATGGTTTCATCATCCGTAAAGAAAGACAAACTCTCACTGCTAAAGAACTGGTGAGGACATCTCTGAATTATTACCTTTGCTATTTAGGGATCACATTATCTTCATTCTGGAGAGATTGTGCTCCTGCCATGGACTAAACCACATGTGAGCACAGTAGATAAAGGTATAAGCATGTGTTGTTTAAAGACATAATATTTGCTGGTTGCATGGACACCAAAGGCAGAACAAAATCTTCTGAAACAGCATGCATTAGAAACAAACTCTGATTCATCCTCTTGAATAACATAGTGATTAAAGGATACTAACTGTTATGAGTCACACTAAGACCATAGAGATCAATGTCTGCTTTGAGGATGAGCTGAAAAAGCAGGTGAGTGTTAGGATATGTCACGGACAGAATTGAAGCTGTGCAGCTCATACATTGTTGATTCTAGTTTTAGCCTGGACCGCAGCCAGAAGGGATAATATGCTGTATTGTCATGGTACCATCAATCATTGAGTCAATGATACTGCATTTGTTTGATATAGTAGTTAGACACTTTCTTAAAATACTGCATCAGGTGCAAATACATAGGAGTTAACTGTAAAAATGTACACAAACACAGTGAACAACAAAACGGCTTCGTTATCAAAGACAAAATATATCTGATGTGACTCTGGTAGACATCATGTTTACAGACAAGGGAATATACACTGCCTGGCCAAAAAAGAAGGTCACCACCTGGATTTAACTAAGCAAATAAGTACAAGCCTCCCATTGGATAATTTCTGCATGGGTGATTATGTT